>JANIEX010000600.1:0-25574 GCA_027627405.1 Leucocoprinus birnbaumii | reverse complement strand
ACTGCGACCATGATTGCGACCGGGAGCGCGACCAGGCCCGCGACCATGATTGCGACCATGATAGGTTTCCAGTATGACTCTTGGAAGATGTCGAGGCATCGCAGAGTATGAATATGCTGTGCCGCTGAGGCCGTAAACGATATCGGAGAATACTGCCTTACAGGATCAACGATTGTGAAAAACGAACTGTTACTCAGACAAGTGCGACTGCGACCATTGTCTAGTCACCAGAATGACAGGAGCTCAAAACCTTCGCCTGTGACTTATTTCTAGGATTATGTACAATATTAACGACCATTGAAGCCGAACCACCTCCCCTTAACCACGTAATACTCATAATTTCAGTCAGCCTTGGGATTGTTGAAGTTCTCACAGGTATGTACTGGATGGTGCTGGATGATGCTTCGTCTACCGTTTGAATATGCCCAAGCCAAGGCCAAGCTCTCTACGAGCTCCCGACGAAGTTTCTAAGGGGCGCCCTCTGCCAAATTCTGAATAGACAGTTGAGCTCTGGTTGATGAAACGAAATCTAGTACACCACGTCAGGAATAGGTAGTATGGCACCCATGCGTACACGAAGAGAGTACCTCACGGACATCAAATAGATTGAGTCATGCCAATTACAGTAGGAGTGCCCACCGTTCCCGTACATTGCTTGGGTTGCATTGAGCACTTTCGGTTGGTCCTCGTTATGGGTGAGTTATCCCTGGCATAGACCATAAGCTCACTAGCATGGCGAGTATAACGTCTGCTCCCAGCCAAGGTGCACTTCTGATATTGCAGCGATGTTGAAGGAAAACCTCCCGGAGACCCTTTCTCATCTGGTTCGCCTCGAATTTCACTCGGAGTAAATGCTATGACTTGCCTGAGCCTGATTTACTGATCCATGCACTTGATGCACTTATAGAAGCACTTGACTGGCGATTTTGAGTTGACAATACGCCGGTTCAAAGCTCACGAACTTCCGGATCTTGACCCAAGACTTCTCGTGATAGCAATCTGCCCGTCTCCTGTACTTAGAATAGGAGAAATGTCTTCAATTCCTGCCGTATAATTACTCTTCCCAGCTCGTCAGAAATTTTTTCGCTGATTCCATCAAACCACACTCAGGCCACATGCTCAGCAGAGCTCGACCAGCACCACTTTTTTTAAACCCGTATTTATACATTCAATTACATGAATACCAGGTATTTTATGTCCTCTTTTTACTTTCCGACATGCCCTCCTAGAAAATAAGAGAGATGGTTGAACATTTCCTATGCCTAGCTAGACTGGACAATATCGACTCTAATGCCGAATCAGCCAGAGTCCAAGCTCGGATTGACCCGAGCATTCGCTTTCAACACTTCGACGGAGTTGTAGAATTCTGGGGCTAGGATCAAGAACCAGATTCAGACACCGGTTCACTATAGCTGCATATCTTTGACAAAGAGTCACCGAATTTGAACGGACCTGTAACGTCAGACCCACGGAAACTATGAAGCCCTGTGGTGTCTATGGGTTTGACTTGATTAAAGCTGATATCTCCTGGTCACTGAGGTGAAGTCACTAAATATGAAAGAAAGGGGAGGCCGACTTATTCACGTCAATGATATATATTACACGACGACTCCATCGAACATGAGTAGTCTCTAGAGTCCCATTGAAAATAGAACTCGGGAAATGCACAGGAGGAGCGTATGAAACACCCACCATTATAGGCCTGTAAATTGGCAATGACTATTGCCAGTCTGAAAATTATTGACCGCAGCCAAGGATCCAATCCCATGGCTCTGTCTTCAATCTCAATAGTGGCACTTGATAGATGATCTAAAGAAGAACAAAGGTGGTGTGTTCTAGAGCTTGACGCAAGGGCTTCTCGTGAATTCGGTTTGACATTACGCTAGATCTAGAAACTAAGGTATAGATCGGAAGTTGAGCAATGAAAATCTAGACGGTACTTCTTGATGGTAGATACTCAGATTGACGTGAGACAAAGGCTCAAAGCAGGGCAATCATCTCCTACTATTTCTCAAATGGCTAGCCGACCAGAAAAATGCCGATGGGCAAGAGTATCCCTATGACGTGACGATCACCAGCGCTCAGGCGCAACACAGGGGTGCGGGTGCGTTCTCTTTTGTTCATGGCTTCTGCTTCTGCTTGGTCAAGCTCTACCTTGAACAAACGTTGAAGAAGGACGGGTAAACTTCAGGGACACCACCCTCCCGAGATGACTACATTAAATAATCGCGATTATCAACGTCACGATCACGATCTCAACCAGGGTCGATGAGAAGACAGAGCACTTGATACACCATCTCGATGGAAGGAACATATGCGGGTAAGATGAATTCTTCTACTACCATCAACCAATTACAGCAAGATCTGAAGTGGCAATCTGTCGAGTATGTCCTGGCCTACCCCCATGAAATGGTACCACTTCACACTCTTCTTCACCAACTGTCTGGACCTTGAATCTTTTCCCGAGATCCGGACCCTCAGCAAGGCAATGGGCATTTTGTGGAGCCTTCGTGGGATGAACAGGGTTGACATAAAAAAAGGGCACCAAAAGAAGACCACATTCTTGTGAGAAAAACTTAACCTGGCTTCCACTGAGGCCCTTGTAGAATCCAATCTTTCCATCCCATTTTCCGTTCTCATAGCCACCAAAACTTTGAATCGAGAGTTTCAAAGTTCGAAATGTATTGAGATGTGGCAATTTCATCAGCCAACACATTTCCGCTGGTGGTCAAGTCAGATAAGCAACTTGGTAAGCCAACGAAGGTACATACGGACTACACCTGCCGGAATTCCCCGTGCTGAGGGGCTTGGATAATTTGGTGACCAAGGGCCTTCCTCTACTGGTGAGTTTGATTGAGGTTCGGGAGTCTGTGACCTATTCTTTTCGGGGGATTCGGCAAGCATAGAGCATGTACTGGGGATCGTGTGAACAGCCTCCAGCTGAACGTCTAGAGAAGAATTCAAGTCTCCTGTGTTTTTCACCAGTAACCGATACCATTTATGGAGGTCGCTGAAGTCATTTACATATGCGCTCCGAATGATAAATGTAATAAGCACTTACAGTTCGAAGGCGAGATCTCCAACGCTCAGTTCCTCCAGCTGACTCCTTGATGAGGAATGTGAGGCTTGCAATTCAACTGTAGCCTTCAAACGCATTGATAGTGTCCTGACAATTCCAGATCGACCCTTGAGTGGTCCTCTGAGCACGGTGATTGGAAGGTTCTCATAGACCGACAGCTCAAATTTGCTCATATCGATGAAATCTCAATGTGGGTTTTGACCCAACCGACAGTCTGTTTCAGCGAACTCGACCAATGAGGCTAGAACTTCAAAATGACCCTCCTATACTAGATTGAGGATAATGGTCTTCCCAAAATGGATTATCCACTTGCCACCTACCTCAGGGTCGTAGATAGTGAGCTGGTCCTCAGCGTCATTAACACCTGTCACCCACCCAGCCCTTTCTCGGGGACTGCCTGGATGTGCCTTGACATAATCTCCTATCTTGTAGTGGCGCCGAATTGAGCTAAGAGGTATCTGAACGGCCTCTGAAAGGCCTGAGTCAATGTCAGGAAGATATACATAAGCAAAGGAATCCGAAATGCCATCAATAATCCCTGTGCGCCCAACATGTCGCTCGTGAGTAGTGTTGATATTTTGCGGGGTTGAAACAACCAGGACGCGGTCACCATTCTTGAGTCTTCGATTGTCTGCCAATCTAATATTCAGCAGTTTCACTGCGTGCGGAATGGAAACACAAGTCATGAAAGGAAGGATTTCTGAAAGTTGAGGGTAGACGTCGATAGGGAGATATTCAGAGCTGCCAATAACAAGATCTTGAAACCCGGAGGAATCATAAGAAGTGTATGAATCATGGGGAGGGAAAAAATCGTAGCGAATGTCGAAATAGTAGTGTTTTGAAGTTAGACCAACTCCCGTGGTCATAACACTGGAAGGTCCGGATACCTCGAGGGCTTTGCCTCGATCGAAGGGTTTGGCTGTTGAGTGCTTCCTTGGTTGCTTGAAATCTGGAGGTCTATGGTACCAAAGACGGGGAATCACCGTAACTCGAAGTCCATCTCGTGGTAGCACCTCCTGAATGAAGGCAATGTCATTTTTGAATGGCCATAGTTTTAAACGAACCCATCTATTCGGCCGGGGCGTGTATATGCCAATACGTCGATTCAAGAGTTTCATAGAATCTGCTCAAGTGACCACTTTGATCTCCCACCATCGGATGCCATGGATGGGCTTGAATAGAGTAATAACATCGTTTTTCGTCTTAGCCTCAACATAGACACGACCAGTAACCCCAGGGGCAGTATATGCACTTCGTGGAGGTGTAGACTGACGATAGACTCCTCCATGGTCAGCAATAAGCAATACATTATAAACGGTGGTCTCTTCCTTCCCAGTCTAGAGATCTGTCAGAATTTGAGATTATTTTGAAAGAGAGAAAAAATTACGGGAACGGGAACTTCCCATGTCATCCAGTCGTCCTCAAGTGGAGGAACGCTGATCAGTGTGTGGCTTCTCAACCTTTCTCTCAGGTCTGAGTCCAGGTCAGCATTGAGGCGCTCAAATCTTGCAATCTCAGCCGCGCGAGGACTGCCATCTTGTGTGAATGGTACGTTCCTACTCGGAACATATTTCCTCGCGATGCTGGCTATAGTCGAGTCATTTTGGGACATCTCGTTCTCAAGATGACGTCGGGCAAGCAACGAGATATCCTCGAACATGTCTCCACCATCAAGTCCCTCATCTATCAGGACTTTCATAAGTAAAAACTTCGCGTGGCTTTCATCTTGCCCGAACCTTCTTCTGGTTCATTTTCCTTGTCCTGATCCTCGTCCTCGTCCTCGTCCTCTTCTTCTTGGTCATCATCTGCTTCCAAATCTAGAAATTGATTCGGGCCTCGTACCCGCCGCCTTTTTGTAGTCGGCGCCCGGTCCTGTTTCTCAATGTATTGTAAACTCATGTTTTTTGCTGATGCTACCCAGTGATCGCACCTGTCAAAACTGTCCCATTTTTCTGGTGGCACTGAGGCCGCTTTGCGTCAATGAACAGTTTCCCTATATTCATTGAGTAATAGTGTTTTAGTGCTTTTCAATGCTTATAGCCTGCTTCCCATACCTCAGGCATCATGTTAAGAGCTGAACTATTTTACGATCTTATCCCTCTAAGAAAATTGTAGTCAAGTGTTTGATGTGTGTCTGTAACACAGCATAGAGCAGTCTTTCTACCTAACACCAGACTGTAGATATGATAGCGGAAAGAAATTTGCGCAAGGCCATTGATGCCAGTGATTCAGGCGGCATCGGTTTGAGGGCCGGCGCTTGTAGTCACGTGTAGGTGCGGATCCATGGTGCTCACCGGCATCCTCGTGTCCAGCCTAGATATCGTATCCCAACATGGTTTTGCTCCTCTATCCATCAGAGCTTGCAGTATTCACAGCAATAAACTTGCTTGTTTCTCGACATAGGGAGCCATATGTAGCCAGCTGGCGATACAAGTGAAAGTATATTATTACATGTTGCCAAGTAACTTTCGGTCACTCGGAAAGTTTGTACATGCTATGTGCTGACATTTTGGCAACGCTTCTTCTTGAAAGAAGCAGATAAATTCTCAATGCCTTTAACGACTCTTATGGCGGATAAGCCACGAGTACACACGATAGAATTCACCATCGTCCGGATCAGTACATGTCATGTCATTCACGACTTGGCGTGGGTGTCTGCAAAGTGAGGAGCTTGAGGAGGGACCTGAGAAACTTGTAGTGTAAAAGCGATGTGTATGACAGCATAAATGAAGTAGAGCTATGAGGATATTGATGTGACACGATGGGCTTCTTAATTGGGTGATACTGATATGACAAGTGTGGCCAGAGATAGTCTGTTGGTATCTCCAAGGAATCCTATCATAGAGAGTGCACAGCGAGTTTAAGTGTTTCGATTCCAGGGAATACGATGCAATTAGGTGATAATAAGCACGCATTATTGCTATAGGATGAGAAATGATTTGAGGTTCTAAGACTGATCTCTACGATATACCAGAAGATGATGAAGCAATTGATGGATAGAGACAAATAGGATTGTATAAAGGAGTGGTCACGAGGGGAGAAAAGGGCGTGGTGGAACAACACCACGCCTAAGCCACACTACTAACCCGGCTATGAAGCCAAGGTATGGTCTGGATTATCGTACAACATTACCCAGTAGTGATACTAGGCTACATCAGAAAAGTATTACATAACGATCACGGTTGTGAAACCGTGCTACAATACCAACGCATATCAAACTTAAACAAATTCGGCCACTGCAATGCGCAGTGGAACAACACTGCGCTACGGCGAAATCAGAACATAAAATTTGATGCGCAGTGGAACAACACTGCGCGTCGGTAGGAACTTGTTGAGTTCCCAGTGCGATTAGGTAGAGTCGGCGTGAGGGGTTATCTCTCCCTCCTCGGGGGGAGAGGAACGGGTGGAAGCATCGTGGACGATAGCATTACTGCCATCCCCTGAGTTGTCTACTTCCATGTTGGATGTGGAAGATGTCACCCCCGTACTCAAGACGGTCGGAAGGGCCGCCGTTAAAGCCCACATTCGTCCCTCACCGCCCCAATATCCTTCCCAAAGCTGCACCAGTTGTGGCGCGTAGTCGCGGTCTCGAAGAAGAGTTACCGCTCCAGTTTCTCCAGCCAGGAGCAGCCTATCGTCATCCATCATTTCGACATTATGACTAAGGTACTCCCTCTGTTCAAACCAGTAGGCTCTCAATATGTCGAAAGCATTAGGTTCGAACCACCCTCCAAGTTCCAGCAACACGGCCGGGGGACCAAATTGGTCCAAGCGCTGAAGACGGGTATTGTCCGCCTCGTCGAATACAGATCGGTGTAGGGGATCACCGATATATGCGTGATTGATGTAGTTTGCCCCGAAGGGGTAAATGTGATCAACCAGCTCGGGCTCTATGCCGTTCCAGATGAGTACTTCTGCCACCTGGTCAATAGACAGGTTGGCAGACTGGCCTTCTGGCATGTGGAGCGGTCGCCAGTACCGGATTGCTCCAGTCCGGGGCACGAATGGGCGATCGGGGTGACGCTCATTCCACCGTGCAATATGTTCACGGTAGAGGTTAGGTGTCACCACTAGTACCGCAAACCACCGGGTAAACCTGATCTGAGCAGACCGGGTTGTATCGTCCTCTGGTGCTAAGATCCGGCATATAGCCAGACCGATGACAGATTGCCAGAGAAGGCACCGGCGATGGTCAAACACCAATCCATTGATAGGGTTCGACGACCCTGGACGGTGGTGGGTGAACAGGTATCGCGCGAAGAGCTGTAAATCCAACTGATGTACACCGGTAGGGGCGTTCATTCCCATGCCCTGGGTACGGTTGGTGGGATTTGACATCCTCGCATCAGAATAGTGACGCGAGATCTGAGGGTCATACTGAATTGTGTAGTCCAGGTTGGCTGGGCGAATATCTGGCCGGAAAGCGAGTTCTTCACGGAGGTACCTCATTGAGTCATCCCGCAGCTGGGGTACGGTATGCTCTGAGATCCTCCACAGCTCAGCCAGAAGCTGGTAAGCCTCTGCGTGCCATCGTGGGCTGACCCCACTCTTTCGATTCATCAGCTTATAGAGCCAATCAACTTCCCTAGGCGTAGTGGGCAACCCATGGCGGGCTGCCTTGTAAAGGGCGTTGCCGAGTATCAGATGGTCTGGGACTTCCGACGACCCTCGGAAACGTGCACGAGAGGCCTCCAACGCCGATTCCCCAGCGTATACCACGTTGGACTCTCTGTTCCAGAAGTATCGTCGGGATAACATCCCTGCCATGTCGTTACTTCTGACGCGAGTAGAGGGCCTCCCTTCGGGGGTACGAATGGGACTATCCCATAGGCCCCAGAAAGAAGAGATGACTCCATCGCACCCTTCCTGGTCACTAACCGGGCGACTAGTGGTCTCGGTTGCGCATTGCCACACGTTCTTCTTCTTCTTCTTCCCTCGCTTAGCTGCCTTTGGGGAGTCGTAGTCCTCGTTCTCATCCTCAGTGTCCGAGGAGAAATTTCCACCAGGTGACTGGAAGTCCGCGATTCGCGGGCGAGGAGGTTCGACGGAGGTAGGGAACCGGACATACAGCACCTCGCCATAGTTGCAGGTGTCGGAGTGGGGCCCAGGTGCACCTGGGACATATAATCCTCGACCAATGTGGGAGGTGTCGGGGGCCTGATGGTCGGCAGCCTTAGATGATAAAGGGCCAGCTTGTGGAGCCGGCGGGTCAGCCATGGGAGAGTCCTCCGTGGAAGGACGTTTCTTGTCCTGTTTTTGCCTCTTAGCCCGAGGCCCGGGTGTTGGCGGTGTTGGCGTCATCGTGGGTTGACGCGACCGTGAAGAGTGTGGAGGCTCGGAGGTGACGGACGGGATAGGCTGAGGCACCATTTCAGGATGAGGGCGTGTGGCTCTAAAGGAGCCTTGAGGTCGACTGTTTGAGTCGACGGTCTGCTGTCACTGTCGGGGCTGAGAACCCGACACTGAGGGTAGTGCTGATGCTGAGCTCGGTTGTGCAACCGAGCTTTGTGAAGCTGAGGATGTAGAGGTCGAATGACCTCTCTTCCTGGATGGAGTCGCGGTAGGAGTTGAAGAGGCAGCGTTGCCGCCACCCGTTGATGTCCTCGAGGCTCGCAAGTTGTCTGCTGTCTTAGTGACGCGTTCTAGACGAGCAGTCAGAGACGCTATCCTAGCATCTCGCTCTTGGGCGATCTCCACCATTTCGTCCAGGATGGCCACAGTGGACTCGTCGTATGGGTCTACGGCGTTGATAGCGTGATCGCTCAAGCCGATGGACCTTAGACGCTGTAGAAGCACGGCGTGCTGCTCGTTGTGACTCTCCTGGATTTGGTCCTGGTCCGTCTCTCTCCTCTTACCCTTAGCCTTCGATGATGATGCTTCGGGAACGTTCTGATGCTGTCGTGGCTTGGGTGTTGACAGCACTTGAGGAGGAGGAGCATAAAAATGCGTCGGAGGAGCCGCGTAGTAAGGAGCCGCTTGAGGCGGTGGATGGTATGGGTACGCGTATGGTGCATACTGGGATTGATGGTGTTGTGGTGAATGGCCTGGTGGTGACCCAGGCCAGGATTGAGGATATGCCGTTGGTATCGATGACAACAGGGTGTGGTGAGGGCTGCTGCCCTCATTTTGAGATGGAGGCGGTGGTATATGGACGTTGTCTGGAGACGTATCCATCTCCCGCCCTCCTCCAGGACCTGCTCCAGGACCTAAAAGACTGGGGTCAGTGGCAACACTAGCGGCACTGCTCGGATTAGTGTTTGGTGTGGGGTTGTTGGGTTGTTGGGGTTGCATGGTGGAGATAGGGAAGAAAGAGAGGATGGCAAGAATGAATTTGCCATTCAACGACCTAATCTGGTCAATGATCCCGGCAAAAACCCAAAGTCAATGATGGGATTCTCGGTTACCCCTTCTGGCAGGCATAATGCACTTGCTCTGGGCACCCCTGGCAGCTCCAAGTACCTATCAAGCGCAGATAGCTCTGCGCAGTGGATCTCAGGCTTCCCGGTGGTGCCGTGTCACCTAGACTCCATCTGACCTTGAATTCCAATCCGCCACTGGGTGTTGTCCGATGGCCAAGTATCTCGTTGGCGAACCATTCATGTTCATCGTCTATACCAAAATCGTGGGGCTTTGGGTGTGCTGTCTGGGAAACCACATCGTCAGACGCGTGGTACGATCTAAGCAAACCAATGTGGAGGGCAGGGTATAGACCATGCTTGGCGAGCGCAGTGGGCAATTCCAGCGTAGAATCAGACTTCGCCGCCTTATCTACGGAGCCCTTGTAAAGTCCAATATACTTCGGACAAAGCTTACGAGCCAGATCCTTCGCGATATCCAGGGTCTTGGTAGACAAATACACCAGGTCACCTTCCAAAATGTCGGGTTCATTGCCCCGACGTCTGTTGGTGTTACATATAGAGGATAAAAACATCAAAGGGTGCCAGGCCTGTCCGTCGATGGCGGACTCCTTGGGCGGCGCTTTGTCCACCCAGTCCTTCTGACTGCGGTATGGAAGAATTGACCGATGTTTGCGCTCAGTTCTTCCACCTGGCCACCAATAGTACCGGTGAACGCACTCAGCCGTTCGCTGTTCGTTGTTGTTGTCCACGGTTTCATGGGCTAGGGTAGTATCTGCACGATCATTTCCCAGCTATTTAGTATATACAGGCAGAATCAGACAGTGCAAGAGTTGGAAACACTGGCCATCGATGGGACTGGGACGTGAACTTTGTTGACATGAAGCATGCGGGCGGGCGACAATCAATCCGTGTCGATCCCTGGCACCTGCTCGTACATTGATCCAACTCCAGTTTCGGAGGCGTCGCGGATCAATGGACTTAATTATAGGTGTCTTCAGGCTCTTCAGGCAGATCCTGTCGAAGCATCTTTGATGAAATAGCCTCCAGTAAAATGGCGTTCCATTCAGGTGATAACCATCACAGGCCCAGTTATTTCCGGGATGTCCGCCAGTCGCGGATCTGGGACAACTTGTCATTCTCAGGGTATATACCCCCGACATGTGCCCCAGGCAGTCCACGCGCTGTGTGAATAGTTCCACCTTGGGGGCCTTCGTAAGTTACGTTCCCAGAGTCGGTCGAAGACCAGCCTCAAGTGTTTCTCGTGATCCCCGATGGTCTCAGAGTAAACAAAAATGTCATTGAGGTACACATGTCCATGCATACCGATTTCATCTCTGAATACAACGATGCGTTGTCCATGTGTCCACGATAGCGATGTATAAGCCTTTGACACCAACCTTGGCGTCGTAGCTCACACCGTCTAGGTAGTACAGTAACACCTAGAATCGAAGGCGATCCCTTGCCATCGCATGTCAACCTAGTCCTTGCAGGGCTAGGTCTATGCAAATGGATGATATGAAATTCTCTAGGTCGCTAAACTTAGAGCTGAACGACGGAGAAAACTCCATTACTACTAGGAGCTGATGCAGCCGACTGGGAAGCTGACTGCTGGAGCAACGTCTCCAAAGCATTCTCAGTGTGGTTTCGGACAGGGGTCTTGCCCTTATCCACAGAGATGAAGGGGGAGCCGTCATAGCCCTCTCGCAACACGTTAGCTGCGGTGGATCCCCTTCCCAGAGGGTTGGTGCCGATGACATCGACACCCTGGTCTGCTATGTTCGACGTTCCCCCTCTCTCATATTTTCGTTCTTCATACGTTGGAGTGACACACTCTCTGAGACCGCATTCCCTCGTTCACCCATGGCTTGTCCGACGATGGCATGAACGGTGAAGCAATAATTTGCTCATCGTCTTGTATGCGTACGGAATGTTTCATAGCGCTTTGTGGTGTCGGTGCCGAGAGCTATGGAGCAGGTATCTTGAGAGGCGTAGCTGTCGGCTGCGCAGGTTAGTCCGTTGGTCGAGTAACAATCTGGTGCTGTCTAGTGATTCGGCGTTAATATGATAATGCATATTCATGGTAGTAGTGAAGAGCAAACAGGCCCAGTATCGGGAGAGGAAGTCAAGGGATACCCCTTGTGAAGCGTAGGTGCTAATCTTTCCTAGGGCTTTACCTATGGTCTTGTGTCGTTTGAGCTCTGTGGAAGGTAATTCTCCGCATACTTAGATCATTGGGCGTACACACCTCCGGCTTTAGGATGGCCCAGGTAAATTTCAACGTGACAAGCATATAGGCACAGTTCCTTGTGCCATTAAGGTCGAATATGAGACTGATCTTCTCCTCAAGGGAGAAGAGGTCATTGGTAGTAGTGGAGGACACTGCAAGTGTGTCACGCAAGGTATCACGAGTCTGGTCACCTCGTGCTAAGGGGATTGGTCAGACTGGCCAGTGGTGTGGAGAGTTTCCTCCACTAGCGGCGCGGTTGCTGACCCTTGGCATTCGAAACTGGCGGCACGGCGTTTTCTTCATGGTAATGGTGGGAGGCAATTCTAGGCGGTAATCCAAGGGCCAGCAGCAAGCTGATGCCATGTCATAAGGGTGCTTCTTTTCGGTGGTGGGCGGTGATTGCGGTGATGAAGTCAATAAAAACGGTAAATGCGAGTTCCTCGTTTATCGGAGAACTAAAAAGGTGTAAAGTCAACGACCTTAAAAAGTAAATTTGATCCTTAAACTCACGCTCGACAGTCCTGACCCGTTTATTAAGGACTAGCGAGTACAAGTGGGAAAGAGATCGCTGATAAGCAACCTGATCTCTACGCTATATACTGGATTATTATGTAATATGATGAAGCGATTGATGAAAAGGATTAGACAAGGGAGCAATCTCTGACACTCAAGAGGACAACACCCTAATTCGTGACGTGAAAAGCAGGTAGAGAGGTTAATAATTTTCCTCAAATAACTGGCTGCTGTGTTGCGAGGAGAGAAGTGTCCAAACTGGATCCGCGCGCCCTGCAGTCCTTACCATGACTTCAACCACTTGCCGTCATGGCCATCGGTCTGAGTTGATATGTTTCTGATGGCCAGATGCAGACTGACTCAGCCAATGTCACATCAGCATACTGAACGCCGGCCCTAAAGCGGTTCTTATTCACAGTGACCCAATCTAGAAATAACTTCTTTCCTCATACGATCACGCAGTCCGGTAACATGTCGCAATATATAGAACCATTATACACTATACACAGATTAACTGAGGGCATTTGGCTTCACACCAGTGACAGAGCTCGATTATATCTTGGATAAATTTCTAACTATGATCTAAATGCTACTTTTCCGAGGTAAATTTGATGTACATATATGGTGACGACGGATGCTATACCTCCGTCCTGGAATTCGAAATATTACACAAGGCATTCTGGCTACAAGAAGCGGCCCTAGCGCCAGTAAATTCAGCAGAGTTCCTCAAGTAGACGTGGTAGCTTCTACGCCTTTGAAGATCGAAATATTGCGTCCTTCAAAGGCTTTCATTGTTCAAGATTCCAGAGAAGGACACTACGGTTGCTCACCCACCTCCTCAAACCCCTGCTGAATTGAGTGGAACTTCTCATTGTTCAATTGGAGTACGAGAAAGGCTGATACTAGATTTCTTATATGATATTCTGATGATATACCATGTACATGACCCCCTACTTTCTTTGCAAAAGTATCTGTTCCTTCTTGTCAACTTCGGATTTGTGGTGTAAAACCTAGAGCTCAGGCTTAGCTGTTTGACGCAAAGAAAGGTGTGGGTTGACACTCTGAAGCCGTGACGGCCATCTTTCGACTCGCTGTGGTTCTATTTTCCACTGAAATCGGCGTTTTGCAGGTTGTATTACCCGATTGAGTCTTACTACGTCCTATCGAATCGGATACTCTCAGTCAGAATCCCATGCTACCCGGAGTAGAGGCAAAGTCTGCATTGAACGGTATATGTTATAAATTGTGCCAAGACCCTGACCTCTTCCTTGTATTCTGAGAAGCGTCAGTCAATACCGAGAACCCAGATAGATGAAGCGTTAGCAGCCGCGAGTAGTTGATGCGACCGCCGAGCTTCTGGTCTCGGACTATAGATGTACACCCTGAAAGTCGAACTTTGGCAAGGGACGGGTGATACGGAGGAATTCCACTAGTCCAAGCATCCCTGCCGCAGTCGATTCAAATCGATTTTCGTGGTAATCTGCATTTTGAATGATCTACCTGTCTACCTTCAGATCTACACGCGAGAGAAGAGACTGACGTCACTGATTGAATCCCGCGAAACCATGAGGTACCCCTACTTGATCTCTTAGATCTCCCGATTCAGCGAGAAGGGAATCTGACTATGCATTTATATAATGCTTCTCGGACTTCTGGTCACTGGAATCAACTATTAAAAGAGCCTTCGACCGCTTTTGGGCAGTAACGGCTCAATGTTTTAGCATTACAACAAATCGGGTGCAAGTAGGAGGAGACTGCTGTAAAGTATCCTGATTAAGTCGCCAATACTCTTCAGAGCTACTAGGTGATTGTTATAGATCTAATCAGAGGACCCCGTTCTCACAAAGTTCTAGGCTAGGGTGTCCGAAATGTTTTGTATTCTCGATTCATGACACGGAGGTGGCAATGTCATCCATCAAGGACTTGCAGTATATTTCGCAAGTCTTCTGGCAGATGATTGTGTCTATTTCCGATAGAAAATGACTATAAGTAATCTAGCACATCAAACCGAACTATCATCCTCTATCGCCTTTTGGCCGATGTCAATGTGTAATGTTGTCGGCTGATTTCATTATGTACCTCTCCAGTTCTGGGCGGTCTATATCAACAATAGATAGCTAGTATATATCCCCTCTCTCCCTGGACACCAGGCAGAGAGAAATTAGTCGCATGTTATTCCGAAAGAGAAAGAGAAGATGTGCTATCTAGCCCATAATCTATCCGGACGGCAGTCTTCTAATCACTCAAAGGCCGCTAGAGGATTGTCCATAAGAGCAAGATTGCAACAGCTGCAAGAACGCTCTTTGTGTGAGATGGAAAGGCGCTTATGGCTAGTTTCGAAGAAGGACATCCCGAATGAAACGATTCCTGATCGCTCACTAGTAGGAGGCTTGAGTCTGCGCCACATCTCGTTAGAGAAGCTGTCATAGAGGCATCTATGCCTCTTGGATTTTTCAATCTCATACTTGCAACTCGGACAGCATTCGGTAAATTACCCCCCACACTGTGTAGAAAGGCAGTTTTCCTTCTACTTGCAAGGTAATATAAATGGTCAGGAGCAGCTTGAGCGGAAAATCTGAGCCTGATATAGTATAACGGCCAAGGGCGGATTAAGTTTATGCCTCGACGGATGTGACAAATGGCACCGGCATTCTCGCTTCCTCCAGAGAAAAACGGGAAACACGGGTAAGATATTAGATTCATACAACCAGAGACAATACTGAAAGTATGGGGGGAGTCTCGGGGGTCCGGCAAATCCGTCACCTGGAGTATGGGAACTACGCCGAAACTATGCTGAAAGTTTGATTTCGTCCTTCCGACTAGGCAAATTCGAGTCCACGTCCCTAGGTTAGGCTCACAGACCGGACAGCTGTCTATCAATCGGCTGAGGAGTCCTACAACAAATGCTCCATCTCCAAATCTCAAGGAACCGAATAGTCCCGGTAGCTACGACTGTGTGTCTTGCTCAATAGATTAAAACGGTCGTGCTGTGTCATGCATGATGTGTTGTTGCCTGATACTTGAGTAGTCTTCGGAATAGACGTAAATGACTTTCCTCCGCATTTTTTCTCCAAGGCCCAGCCGGATTATTTCATGCGGTTTCTAGTGAGTCTCAGCTGGCGAAGAAGCTCAATAGGGCTATAACTGACTAATCACTTAATGCCCAGCTGAAGTCTTGGAAAAGACAGTTCAACTCGGATGACACCGTTCATACTCTTATGGTTCAACCTCTTCTGCGCATCGACCTCCAGTGCATTTATTCTACAAGCTTTCGGTCTTTCTTACGCAGATGTTGCTAATGGACTATATTTGAAGAACAATGGTGCGAGTAGACCAACTCCTCGTCGCTCTTTTACCTCGCGCGTATTTGCAGAAGCACTGCTTCACACTTCAGATATCTACGATCGCAGCCATTGCCCACCTGTATGTTCCGACCTTCTGTCATGCTTATACATACCTCGACATTTACCAAGGACCATTTTTAGGTCTTGTACGAGCAGCTCCGAAGAATTATGTCCCTCTTCTAACGTTTACGTATACACACCAGAGACAGGCCAAGAGTCCGTCGTCGGTTCAGGAATTTGCAGGAAGTCGCGCTTTTAATGCCACTGGGTAAGCCGATCCTTTGGCATGCTACCATTAACACGCAGGAAGTCAGTCTGCCCTGCTCAGATCCCCCTCAAAGTTGTTGGAGGATTTTCCTTCGAAAACCCCGAAAACACCCACTTGTAGTGCTCGTGACAAAGGATATTGATGTTAAGTTGCACGTGCAAAGGAAGCCGCTCGAACATCACGTCTATACAACTGCGCTGAGCAGATTAAGCGCCTTTACGCCTTTACCCTGGTATCCTGACCGTTCTTTTGTTCCCGTAACCTATAGTCCTATACGCCCCCTAGTCTTCTAGCTTTCTTCCACCCGAAAGGTCGTAGTATTTTAAGGGTTCACATCTGAAGTGCTTGATTATTATTGTCATCCCTTAGTCTTGGATTTTTAGGCTGAATTATGTACCCGAGGTGCACTGGAGACAATTGAGATGGAACTTTCAAAGACCCAACATTCATCTGAGAACCATCCCCTCGACTCCCGAGCACTTGTGAAACGAATCAAGTAAAGCCGCATTGGAAATCATGATGTGCCACAGCAAACTGGGTGTGCGATCCCTCGTTGACTATGTGGATTATCTGAATTACAAGAGTATTGTTGCGAATGATAGGTGCTCATTTCCAAAGAATCTCACAGAATCTCACATGAAGCAACTCAACATTGGCCATCTTGATGAATGCTGGATCGAGAGCTAAGGTCGGGTGACAGAATCTCGATCGCCGATTGCTGTCAACGTCGCACTAACGCTTAGATCTACCAACTAGCTCCAATGCAGCCTGGACACACTTGGTTCGACGGAAAAGTGTCACATTTTGTGTCCGGAAGGTGCCTGGCTGTACCCTATATTGGGAAGGGGAAGAGGAGAAGAAAGGGACGAAACTCAAGCAAAAACAGTAGCTAAATATAAGGCTAAAATCTACCCCGAACGACTTGTAAATAGTCAAGATTTTGTTATATGGAAAGATGTATTACGATCAGACTACCACCAATTCTGAGAGCAAAGGATGATGAGAAAGCGTCGATTGATAAAGGACAAATTACGAGCAATTGAAGATTTTACCAGGAGGAGCTTGGTTCAAGCCTGCTTTGCGGTACGACCTGTCTTTCTGGAATGACGATTGAGGATACGGTTAGGTAAAAGTCCTAGCTTCATTCTCACCTCCTTGGCTCAGGGGCAGTGTCTTCTAAGACCCGGGGCTTCCGAGCTCGAGATGTTCTTTGGTCATAAACCACAAAGAGTTAGCACGATATTTCAATGTTGCTGCCCGTCAGTCCCTACCTTCTCAATGACACCTGCTCCACTTGCTCGACTTCGGATGCGTTGGTTCTCAACCTCTTTGCCCTAACTCTATGAGAGTGTAAACAAAGGTATAGAAATCAAGGAACTCTCACCCTTTGGTGCTCTCTGCAGCTCTCGAAGTATTGCTCTTCCTCTTTTTCCCTGTCCCTCCTGCCTCCTTCGATGTGGTGAGAGCTCGAATCGCTATTTTTACGAGGTGGGCCCGTCAGTGACGTTGAGAAGAAATGGAATACTACGAACCTATTAGTCCATCATTCTCGGCTACTTCGTCATCTTCGTCTTCCCTGTCTCCTTCTTTTCGCCCTTCACTATCTTCGTCTTCCTCCTCGTCCTCACCATCTTCATACCCATACTCATCCTCACCCTCACCCTCACCCTCACCCTCACCCTCATCATCCACTTCGGCGCCCTCATCATCATCCTCAACCCCAGACTCATTGTCATGGACATCCTCTTTCCTGCTCGCTTCTCCTTCTCCTTCATCCTCTGCCCTGATGTCGTCATCGTCATTGTCACTCATATCTATGACATTGCCAGGATTGACACTCTGGCCCGGTAATTCCGCCTTGCGAAACACGAGACTATCAGGTATCCCTCCAATCGATTTCACTAACTCTTGAATCTCCCCGTGGCTCATTTCTTCTGGATCGAAGGTTGACAACGCTTTAAAATGTTCATATCGTTCTAGAAGCGCTTCACGACCCTCGTGGCTCTCCAGCTCAGCTGAAGGAAAATTGGCTGCGTCGCGTGGATTTCCTGGACTACTGCTTTTTTCTAAAAATAAATGTGAGTTGAAACAAATTCCGATCATTGTGTTGGATCACTAACCCCAAGCGCCAAGAATGAAATCGCTGAGCAATCTCTGAACGTGTCTTAGTGGTACATCAAGAATGTCGAACTGGGGAAAAATGATTCCATCTACTCCCGTACGCATCATTCGCGGTAGACCTCCATCCATATCATATACTTCTTCTAATCAGAGCTACTCGAGCGAATGAAGATCTAGTTGTGCGTACTTGGCAAAATTTCCTCTGCTAGCCTCTTAAAAGGCTTATGAACGGAATCTACGTAACCGGTATTGGTCGCAAGAGCAAGAACATTGTCACTTTTGATGTCGTGATTCGAAGCAAAGGTCCTGTCTGGGCGTCTTAGAAACGGTCTTGAGAAGAGAACTTCAATACTTACACATCAATCTTGATCTTGTTACTCTGGTCTCGATAACCAACAACAAGATAGCACAAAGCATCACCGAGTTGGCCTGGCTTCCAGCCTATATGTTTCCTCAGGACATCTTGAAGGATACAGATGATCTCTGGCTGCTCACTGTGAACGTTGTTATATCGTGGCCTCAGATCCCAGGGACTTGGACGTACGAGAAAACATCCTCCAGGGTAGGTGGAGATTTCTTCTTCTGATTCTCTTCTTCCGCTTTGAGAGAATAGTACCTTTTTTCTTCCTCGGACGCGGCAGCGACCATATTGGCTTTAATTTGCTGATAGTTTCGAAGATTTGATTCACGAGGTAATGATCCGTCAGCCTCCCGACGCTGCATCATCTGGTCGCCAATGTAGTCTCTCTTGGCTCTAGCCATTGAGGTCTTCCAGTCCACCTCACGGAACCGACGCTTCCCCGTAGAGCGCCTCTGGTGCACATCATCGCGAATAAGGTCGCGGGTGAAGGCAGCGCGACAGTGCCGGTCAAGTTTCTGGAGAGTGTGAGAGCCTTGACGGACGCATTTAAAAACTGGTACATACTTGAACAAAACCTTCGCTAATCTCGCTGAACTTCAGAGTGAAGGGGCCTACGATGTGATTTCGGATGAATGTAATCTGATCTCCCTTCTCCTTTGGCGAAATGTACATTTCAATATAGTCTTCGCGAAATGTCAGTAGGAAATCCTACCGCTAAAGAGTCAGCCATCTTATCTATGACCAAGAATGGCCAGAAATCACCCTCATCGCTCTGGTTATTTGGGACTTTTCCGTTATTGGAACTGGGGCAGTGAAGCCTCTATCGGTGTTAAATGGGGAGTCCTCGAGATACCTTTGGTGCTCCCCGTGGAACAGCAAATGATCCGGCCTTCCTTGTTCGTCATCGCTGGTTGGTGAGCTCCTTACCAACCTGGTTTTGTCCAAGTTGACTGGTGGTGCCGGGACAATGATTCTAGGAGCACGCTTGGATGCTGAATGGTCGTTACTACTAGTACGAATCATCTAGACGAGATATAGAAAGGAATTGACAGTGGGCGTTGGGTGAAACGAGGGATGGGAGTTGGCCAAAGCAGCACGAGTCCAGAGTTATAAACAAAACGGCGGCTTTGGCGTCAATTTACGGCCACCGCCTGGTCCGGACTCGATCCAGATGCTAGCATTGTTTGGTGGTCGTGACATAGGCTAGCCGCTATCCTCTATGTCGAATATGTCGAATATGTCGAATACCCTTGTAACAGCCCGTGACTAGCGAGGTACCTAATTTGCGGCATTGCCTCTAGCTTCTTGGATTGTCGATTGCATCGATCTTGCATCGATCACCGACAACAGATGAGCACAATTGTCCGATACGCTGGAACATCTTGAATATCTCGGATAAGAGATACTCTCGCAGTAGTCGGATACCTGCGGTGCTACAACTTAGTACAGACCCGAACAGTCTCTAGCGCCTTGGGATGAATACGAATATAAATTCAATTTCAACAGACTTCGTCAGAATCTAAGATAACCGTAAATCCACAAGCTGTAGGCTCTCACTGTTTTCTTGTCAGGCCTGGCACTGGAGTGAGTACCACAGGCTTAGTGATTGGATGACAAGTCGAAGTATAGAAGACCACTAGACCACTAAGAGATTGGGATCTAAGTGAAGACTTCGCTGCACAAAAATATATTAAATAGAGAATATTGGCCTGACGTCAGGAATGGTGATTACAATTTGATTGGTCCTCAACATCCCGAGATCAGATACATCAGATACGAAGCATTGCTAGCACGAGAGCAATCGGCAATCAGGCAGTCAATATCACATAATTGCTACATTGGACGTGACGTTAGACATGGGAAATAAACCTAAGCGCTAAGGGGTCGAGTAGAATGAACCTATCTCCCGACTGAAGGGATATTGGAGGGATCAGTCTTCGATTCTCATATGCAAATACGGGTTCTAGTGAGTCGCCAACTCATGGATCGCAGTCAGATCATGGACCACGGTTTTTTCTTTCCTTCCCTCTAGGCATCACCGTTCTGAACGTGCCTGCTAGAAGTCTTTGATCACATTCAGAATTATATCACACCTCCGAAAAGGGGATTAGGTTTACTGAGCGATGGATGAAAAGGTATTTCAATCAACTATAGTCCGCAAGTGAATCCTCGCTATGTTGTGGTGTCATCGCTGGGGGGCTGCTCGGAGGAAGAGGGCTGAGGAGTTCCTCTTCTACTAGAGAGTGACTGTGAGGGATCAATGGAACAAGGATCTCGATCTGAGTGATTCCTTTGGCGAGAATGTGAACTAGCTCAACCTCACGCCTGAATAATTCCTTGACCCTGAAATCCTCCTTGGGCAATGCCCCATACATGGCAAACAACCTAGCCTGCAACTGTCGCCCATTGTCTGCATGTTTCCACACAGCTTCATACCATCGATCTTTGCTTTTGCTTCTACGAGCTTCAGCGTATGTGAGCTCTAAATGCGCCATCCAGTTCGTCATTCCACCCCAAGCCGAGCACCACGATATTACTTGCGACTCGATGGCAGCAAAGCGCCTCAATTCGGTGAACTCTTCGCAGTCGATAGACTCGCATAATGCATAAGGGTGAGAAGTAGCACGAAGGATCTGCAAAATGTTGTTTGCAGCAAGCTGATCGCTAGATGGGCGCATGCTGAGTCAATTTTAGCCAGAGGGCCCTGTCTGAGTTTAAAGGAAAGACGTACTTGTCAACCATATCGGCAGTCTCATCCCTTGACTGCCTGATCGGCTGAGCCTCAGTAAAGTTTGGAGTAGATCTCGTAGATGGGTGCTCATTAGAACCGGGCGACTTTTTGAGAACGCCTGCAGATGAATTAGCCTTTTGTTTCCTAAAGAGTAACCTGGGTGAGACAAAACGTAAGAGGAATTGGAGTCTGCACTACTCATACTTGCTTCGATATCTCTCATCCTTATTAAGTCCATCCGCCCCTTTCTTGGACCTGTCTCTCTTCGCAGGTGCACGCGCAGAACTCTTGGGCATTTCTAGTGAGAGAGAGAAAGTGGCTGGGAAGGTAGAGAAATGAAGGCGTGCCCGGAATTCAGAATCCACTAAGCTAACGCACCCTCGTAAAGCTGCCATACTTTACAAAGGGATTAGTATCGTTACTGATTTGGAAGCTTTGATACCCTAAGCTTCCCCTGAGTGTCAAAATAGTCGGAAGCAAATTGTGGCAACAAGTAGGTCAAGAAGGGTTTTACGCGTTATCCAAATGCAGTTTCTTTCATTGAGTTGCAGTATTAGCGCTCTCGTCGGTCTCTAGAGTCCTGGACTGTGAAGTCGGAGTGATTCCCTGCCTGATTTGCTCCAGATCCCTGCTTCGATAAAACTATTTTGGTAGAGAGCCAATCGGAGAACATCGAGCGTGTGTCTCACATAGTCAACATATTGATTATTAAATCTGGATTCATAAAGGACGGAGAATTAAATTAGAACATATCTCCTATTTCTTACGGGCTCTCTTCGACGGTTTAACAAGTTTTGCCACATCCTGAGCTGATGGCCGTTTTAAGGCCCCATAGCTCGGAACATCGCCATGTTGTGGGTATTCAGCTAACCGCTTTGAGGTCGGCATCTCAGAAACCTTAGAGGGGTTCCACATGGCCAGTATGTAGACGTTGAAGCTGTAAGGTCCAAGCGTGGGCTTGTTGTATTCGTGTCTGAAATCATCATCCGGTGACATATGATGGAAATTCTGTTAAATCAAACTATCAATAACAAGAATGAGGGGCACTGGAGAGCAACTTACGGTTACTACACAGGGCCAGTCCTGGTTCCATTGAGCAACAAATGGCGTGTAAGTTGTGTACTTCTTATTACTGTTGGCATTTAGCTTGAATTCGATCGCATAGACATTAACAAACGTAGTAACCCCGCGAGAGATCTCGTCGGTAATCTCCGTAGGTTCTTCGAACTGATCATAGGCAGAGTGAGCTCCCTCAGGAGGGTCTGTGGAGCGCGGTAAGAAGGCGACTGTGAGAGGAGAGGTTTAGAGATCTTACAAACTCCATGACCCTCATCGCCGATTATCATTGCCGGATCGTGCAAATTCAAGCGACGTATTTCTTCCAGGAATGAACGCGTAACGCGTCGTCTATGACATCGATATACTTCCACCAGCGAACAAAAGTCTTCGTGTGCCGACTGCTTCCAACGCAGAGGCCGCACACCGGAGCATTTAACTAGACGGCTCTTCTCCCTTCTTACATGGTCAATACGGTCAAGCTGATAAGAGATCACAGTTGACCGAAATTTCTCCCAAACCCTCTCATTTCGACAGACTAAAAGCACTGGCATGAGGGGGTGCACATGGGCTTGGGTAAGCATATCAGTAGTTTCTTGAGCTCCGTACCCGTTGAATACCTGTTGATTTGACTTGACAGCGTACCAGATTGGGTGTCTATCCTCGACTATGATGATGGTCCTTTGCCATTCATCCAGTGAATCTTTGAAGTCATTGGGTTCGAGATAGGCCGAGGGGCCATGGCTATGGCTCCACAAGAGTGGCCAGAGCTTACGAAAAGGTCGTGTAAACAAAGATCACTTCATAATTACTGGGAAATAACATACCAACATACCATGCTATCTGGCCGCAGTTCACTTTCCGAAGGAGGCGATCGGAGAGCCATAACGTGAAAGGTGATGAATACGTTATGATCACAGAAGATCAACGTCCACTTGGGACATTCGAACGCAGCTTGAATCGAGATGATACCGGTTGTGCCGGGCGCCCCATCCCAGTAATTCGGTGGTACTGGATAACCCCAGCTCTTCTCTCCACGCTGGACTACCGGAGACGCTGTGATGGCCTCGTACATGGGTGTAGGCATCCATAAACAGTGACCCTGTTGACTAAAGCATATTCGAATAGCAAACTGGAACGCGAAACAGATGAGATGAAATGGTTCAAAATTGTCACACAGTGAGGTAATGCTTACAAGGCCAATGACAATCATGAACTCTTTACCTCTAGTTACGATCTGTAACGTCCCCTCAATTCCAAGTCCATTGACAATCTCCGCAGGCGTCTTGTCCTTCAGATCCGAATGCAGCGCCTTGAGAGACAATAACAAGATCGATCGAGATCAACAAGGAGTTGGATAAGGGTCCTGGAATGGCGTACCAAAATGGGATTCTCAATTGTGGACTGCTTCTTGAAGAACATATCACCCTGAGGACCGCTTTGGTTACATCCCTGGCAGATGCTTGATGGAACGAAATTCTTGCGTGACATTGGCAAGTTCACCCGCTTTCCTCGGACCTTGAGTGCTTTACCTGTATGACTTGGGGCAGTAGCTCCGGGAATCGGCTGGAATTTACCGTCAATATTGGAGCTCTTGTGTAGAGTAAACGTCTGTCTGTCTCCATCCTGTCTTGCGCAACATTCCGAATGAACGCGAAATTTCCCTAGCGGCGCATCCTCTGAGAATACAAAAAAAAAATACAGGTAAGAAAATATTCACCTCGGCCGTAACCAGATTTCAAAATTGCAGCATAATGAGTCACAGCGTCCTTCCGTAAATGATCCACAACGAGCGTCTCGGGCATTAATAAGGGTGAATGCGGAGGGTTGAGGCACAATGCACCTTGACTATTCGGGCCGTGGACGTGACACGTGACCGTATAGCGAACGCTCGGTGATCAATTGATCAGTGATGGAGGAGTCGTCAAAAAAATATAGACCTAGCCCCGATTCTTGCACCAGGAAACAGATCGACTTCAAAATAAGTCCATAATTCTTGAAAAATGACGCTGAAACTTTCTGTGCTGTTTTGAAGTGTGAGTATGTGTATGTGTGTATGGGGTGCCGCCACTCTTGGGACATGGATTCACGGAACAAGATGGTGGGAACAAAATGATGGAGGTTCCAAAACCACTGACCACATGCAAGGTTCAAAGAAGCCGCCTAACTGGCGGCGTAAGATCACTTGAGATCACCGAGAGTAAATAAGAAGCTAACAAAAGATCAGAAGGCAGATACGCGACTTCACTGAGATAAAATGTGCTAGAAGGCGGTAGGCAAAGTGATGGGATAGCTTGCGGCCTCTGAGGGTGATTCATCAAATTAAGGAAATGTGCATATTATGGATTCTTACCATTACCCCACTCGCTGGCCTAGAATTACCGAAACACGGAACTTCCCTTTTCTTTCTTTCTCGTAGCCATCAGTCACACTCCACATGTATCTATCAGTTATTTCTTTCAGTTACTATCAAGAGATAACAAGCGTTCAAGGCCAGAAGTCACATATGGTATGATGGCCATTGAAGTCTAGAAAGAATGCGATACTTTTAAGGATTGACCCAGGAAAGCCGAAGTCACAACACATACGTTATCATATCATACAGTTCCTATGCAATGGACTGACCCTGATAGTACTCGACGAGCAACTAACCATCCATGAACCCATCTGATAATTCCGTTAGCAGAGATCTTTAATTCAGATCTCAAAAACGACTTCAATCCCAGACTTGGGACTCAGGAAAAACTAGCTACTAAAATTGTTATCTTCTAACCGTTTACTAGAGAATTACCATATTTCATGTCCAAGCTCTTGCGGTGCTCTCAATCTCAGAGCCCTCAGGCAGGTCACCTTCTAGGTGTCAATCTAGTACGGTCAGATATGAAGTGTTCTGCCGAGGATGTGTTTGATTTTGATATATTGGGTAAGAGTTTCTTGGATTCTCGTGGTTCTCAGGTCAGACAATTGACACTCTGCGGGTGCAATTTTTATACCCTCTGGCTGCCACTATCCTGTCCCCTTGATCGATTCTCTGTGTGTTACATTTTAACTTCAGGTATTCAGATATAAGTCACTCCTGAGCTCTTCAAGGCCCGAGGAGGGAAGAGTTTGCACCTGAACTTTTGAGTACATACCCGATCCGAACACAAGGCTGCATAGTAATGACAATGATAGCTTCCTCCGCAGGGTGTGGCATGAGCTAAAATATCAATGGCCTCGGCTCATCCAGTCGGCCGGGTGTGACAGGGTACAAATGTTTTTTTGATACCGCCCCAAAGTCGCTAGCCTAAAGCGACTCAGCATCTGTCTCCAGCCCAGAGAGAGAAAAGGGATTTTGAGTAAGGAATAATAAATTCAACCGACACACACAACATTCAAAAGTATCATTTCAAGCAGCAAGAAAGGGAGAGAAAATACGACTATATAAGAAAGCGAGAAAGAACGCCTATATAGTATGAGGGCAATATGAGATGAGAGAGAGAGGGTAAAATAGCGAGGTCAAAATATGACTGTGG
>JANIEX010000060.1:0-74892 GCA_027627405.1 Leucocoprinus birnbaumii | reverse complement strand
ATCGCTGGATATGATCCCCGCTTTGCTCAATTGCTCATGATCGTCAGCCACCGCCGCGCAGATTGAATATGGACCAAGGACGACTTTGTACGTCCGAAGCGCACCACCTCTCCGAGTCGGTAGCCTAATCAGCGCGAACCTGGCGTCTAACTCTGGTCGGATTTATACATTGGTGGTTTTCCACGCCTATTTGTATTCATTTAAATTTTAGTGGGTTATGGCCCATTGGGCTGTGTGTGTGGTGTTTGCATGACAACATATATCCGTGTGGCTTGGNAAANNACCACGCGAGCGAGCTCAGCGCTCGCATTTAATTTTGGCGCCACACGTGGAGGGAAACGTATTTGAAAGTGATTCAGTGAGTGTTCTCTGCTTTCTCGAGGTTCGGATGATGGATATGGTTAGACGACTGATTATGCACCAGATGTCTGGATAGTTCTCTCGAGAGAAAAAGAGGAAATTAAATCAGTGAGATTGTACAAGTGGAACCTTTTTTTTCTCGGCGGCCGACTTGACTTTTTGGACTACAGAGAGGTTCTATCGTGGATTTCCTCGGTAACTGAGTTACAGGGCTTCAAACTCAAGGGGGGCTCGGTTAACACCCGCGTAAAATGCCACGTGGACCTGGAAATTGGTGGCTTGGTGGCTTGAAGACGAACTGAAGCCGCCGTTAAATGAGCCCCCCTGGCCCTCAGCCTGAGTTAAGAGATAAAATCTCCGTTGACGGACATTGTGTGTGCCACAGGTATATAAACGGTTATTATACTTCCCACAATGTATATACTGAGAAAGGTATTTCGTCATTTGGGCGCTTTGATAGTCTCGCCAAGGGCTACACATACCTCTGTCACCCTTAACGCGTGTTCGGAAAATGTACATACTCTATGTTTTGAAAAGTGCACTCATCCGTGGATCTTTGAACACCAGTATCTTGCAACCCGTTGAGAGGATGGGTGTTTGTAATGACGAAAGCCTAGCCTTTAAAGTCCCGCTGATTACCTCCTATCATACGATCAATTCCATACCTATTTTCCCTATTCACCAAAAACGGTACATGGAGGCTGTAAGAACTTCGGAACAAATAGTCCATATATGTAGCAGTGATTCCGGTATCGATAACGATCATCGGTTTCTTTGATCATAAGTATATAGAGTTGTTTTCGATATCATGCGGATGAGCCGAACGACAATTCTACTCTGGGTCGCTCCGAATGCGCGACTGTGACCTATTTTAGTCGGATGCTATAGTAGTGGTCTCGGTTTCTGTTCTGGGGTGATATCACTGGTATGGGCATTCTTTCTATAGTTGGGGGGAGGCTGTTCAGTGTTGAGAGAGTTTGGTACTATGACCCAACCTCTTTCGAATGGGGAAATTTGCCAAAGGGAAATAGATAGTGGGGATGTATTGAGCTCAGATTCGCTTTGCGTGTTTGTTCATTGGATTGAATGAACGCAGGGCGATGCTTAGTATAGGACGTTGGTACTATTAGATGCACTAGTTGAGGTTGGAAGCCGCTGTTAATCATTTTTGTGACGACATCATTCTCGCACTCCTCGTTTTTCGAGAATCGCAGGCTCCGTTAGGGGGTGGGAGTATCGGTGGACCAGGATTTCCGTTAGCGGAGAGTAAGTGGTGAAATCTGGGTTCCGACGCGGGAATTTGTTGCCGCTGAGTAAAACTATTTCGATAGTAACCTCCATCTTTTGTGCTTTGCGGACATCCGTCTGCTGTTATGATCCAGCTGATGGGAACTACTGAATTATGGCCTTTGTTCGGTTCGGAGAGAGATAGCTGTTTAGATTACAACTTCCAAAGTTCTGATGGTCTGGATATCTGTCTAAATGGATAATGAACAGCCTTTTGTGGTGCGTTCATCATGATGCACTCATAGTAGTATTGAAGCGATAGTTCGCTAGATTGGAAGTCGCGTTTGAAACGCTCTATGGAGAGATTTCGAAGTGCAGGTGCCAGGCTCCATTCAGAGACGTAGCGCCGGCGGACGGCAATCAATTCGGCCCGATTTCCGTCCGGAAATGGTGCTTTCTCCGAGAACCGCTGATCTCTGATCTCGTCCCTTTTGCTTCCTACCAAAACCCTTTCCATCCTTGGGTCCATTCGGCAAATTTACAACGAGTACTTTTTGCACGCACGTTTTTCGAACATCAGGAAGGTTGATTTCAGGAAGCCAAATCTGCCGGAATTCACGGCCTTTGGGGTCATAGAGACTTGGCTAAAGAATAGCCAACACGCATCGATAAAATCGAAGGCTTCGAGTCCGCAGGTTCTTCTAGCCAGAGGATACTTTGAATCACCGGGGCGGTGCTTGATATCATACAATCGCCAAGTTTTTGTAATTCAGTGTAGGGTCACCGCTATCAGCGACGTCACATCTTCTCCGAAACAGCCAGCTCTGACCCCAAATTCCACACCGTACCACAAGAACTGCACCGGATTCGGACAAGAAACGGCTTCTTCTTCTTCTTAATTACGCTGCTTATTCTCTCCGACAAGCGACAAGAGACGTACGGTGAAAGAAGCGCGAAGGAAACAAATAGAAGGGCCGACAAGAACATCAGATACAAAAGGGCCGCCAGTCACCCATAAACATCAGATCACAAATCCTTCTTAAATCCCATTTTCTTTCTTTCTTTTGATTCCCGACACCGCCTTGCGAAGAAAAAGTCAAACGAAGCGAAGACGTTTCTTCCGACATCAATAAAGCCCTCTAATACACTTTTTTGATTTCCAATGGCCGCTACCACCGCTTTCGCGCCTTCCTCTGCTTCGTCGCACCCACACACTCAGCCACAAAACCCGACCCACCAGCGAGCACCAGCTACCGTGCAGAGTTCCTCCGATTCGGGAATGGGAACAGGAAGAGCGGGGGAAGGTGATGCTTCGTCGGCGTTCAAAGCCGCTATTTTTCAGAGATTACATCCGCGGGTGTACCTAGAGAGGTTCTTAGCGGAGGATGTGAGGCCGGATGGACGTTTGCTCGGCATTGAGAGCAAGGTGAATGACGTAGGAGATGAGAGCAGTGGAATTTGGAGAGATGTATCGATTAATGTTGGTATGTACTTTTTGTATCTGGATTTTCTTGTCCTTTGATTTCAGGGCGCCTGCGATGTTTGAGCTTACGATTACTTATTTTTATCTTTATTCTAATAAGGATGCTCACAACGTATGTCTTCACCTCTTCAGGTTCAATCAACACTGCAGATGGCTCGGCTCTCGTGCGGATGGGAGGAACAACCATTGTCTGCGGTGTGAAAGCCGAGATTGCTGAACCAGATTTAGAAAAGCCCGACGAGGGATTTTTGGGTATGTTCAAATTTTCTCTTTTCGCACTCACTAAATGTTCCTCCGCAAATCATAGTGCCGAATGTTGATCTTCCGGCGATGTGTCATCCGCGATTCAAACCTGGCCCGCCTTCGGACGAGGCACAGGTTTTATCAGAGCGGCTATTTGAGACCCTGACATCGTACGTCTTCCTCACCCCCGAACTGTTGGACATTTCATAATTACAACATTAACTCACCGTTCCGCCGCTTCTTCCCCTTTGCTTCCGCTACATTCAAATATCATTGTCCGAAGCTTAGGTCGAACTTCGTTGCTCCGCAATCGCTGGTTATACAATCGGGTAAAGCGGTGTGGACATTGTATGTAGACGCGACATGTATCAACTATGATGGGAACGTGTTCGATGCTGCATTGATCGCGATGGTCTCCGCTCTAATGAACAGTAAGCTGAGCCAATTTGACCCTTTCTTGAAATACTGACGTATGTTCGGGTGTTTTTAGCCAGACTACCGAAAGCGGAGTATGATGAGGATCTAAGACAAACTATATGCCATCACGAGCCGAAAGCATCTTTGACTTTTAATGGCCTGCCGCTTTCGACATCTTTCGGAGTTTTTGACTCGTATGTCTCTATTCTTTTGCTAGTATGCCGAGATCACTTAATGAAATTTGACTCCAAGAAAACATGTTCTTGCCGATCCAACCGCATTTGAGGAACCACTGCTAGATAGCACAATTTCAATCATTATAGGCGAAAATCCTGCGATGGAGGATGAAGTACTCAATGTCATTCAACAGGGCATCGGAACTGTCAACCTGACTTCGGCGACGACTTCGGGTTCGGGCTCGGTCGCTGACAGTGCATTGAGCGCTTGTGTCAATGTTGCAAAACACAGAAGGGTCGAGCTAGCGAAAAATGTGAGGGAGGCCGTAAAACGTGGAGAGGGTCGAGATTCGAGCGCTTGAAGTCCAAAAACACATAGCCCTTACGTGATTGGGGTTCATGACCTTGGATTGTGCTCAGGCAATGAGCCAGAGAAAAATGCTGCTGCTCAATGGTGAACATGCGTGAGCCTCACCAGAGGAAGCATGAGTGGCTTGTCAAGTGAGATTGCCGAAGTTGGGATTGCCTCCTGACTAACTTTACCCTGTAGTATAATACACTAAATAATTTCAAAGAGCGACGTTATTGAAACGGCTCGCATAGATAATAAACGCGCCTGGATTACTGAATTGCGGTGGAAACGCAGAGTGGAGTACACGGTGACCATACTAAAGACCGCCAAAAGTCTATTCACGCTGACCTTGCAGCGTGTTCCATCACACTTCAAGGTACTTAGAATGATGGATGTAAACCAACCCAAACCACATTCACGACCAACTGCGGAAGACTTCTTCACTGTTGGGGATAACCTAGAGCAAGAGAGAGAGGCGATGATGTGTATACACGGCGCCAATCGCGGCTCAAGAGCTTAGCTGGCGGGGAACGACTTTCGCCGAAGAAGAGCTCATGTTGTTCAGTCATCTTCTCGTAGTTCCTCAGGTGGGTAAACGAAGGCGATTCTCGCAGAACAAATCAATCAGTATATCCTCGCCGAGAACCATGTATGTGGGGTAACATCAGTGGAACTTGAGTAAGCGACAGCTTGTCTGAATCCAGACTCCTCACCGGCACCAGTGAGTGACCATACTCCCATCTACAGTACTGCTGCGTTCTACAAAAGATATCCCCTCGTGTCACGACCCGTCAAATTGCCGTGCGTTCGCCATGCCTTTCCTCTGAATAATAATCTGGATTCTCAGCGTCAGAGATTCAATTGCATGCGGCGGTCGTGGCCACGGAGTAGACACGCCCAGTGGCCAAGGCTTCTTGAAATTTGGCTAGACCAGCCGCTGCATAACCTACGTGATCAGCAGAGATCACATAGCTCGCCGCTGAAGACCAGAATGCGCAATCATGTCATTCCGGGGTATTGATTTCCCTGCTATAAATTACGTGCCTATCGGACAGACAGATATTCGTTTGATAGGCAGCTTGGGAAGATCGAGACTGTGACGGCTTTGAAACCATCCAGCTCTACTATCAGTGAACCTAGGACGTTTCCTACCCTTGTCAGGTTGGATTTCATGATGGTCTGATCTCAGGTTCTTGTGAAAACTACTGTTAGATGGACAAATACTCGTGCCAGACGGCGTACTATGAGATCATACATAATATTGGACATTGATCGAGTATTAGCGCTAGACGAACTGAATAAAAACGTTCCATGATAGAATGGGTTGCATTAGGTCAAATATTATCAATAGACCGAGTAGACCGAGGGCACGGCAAATTAGGACCGGTCAACTTCAGGTTTCCTCGGATTTGGCAAGTCTAGTCGCCCGCCACATACATATTCTAACTCAGACTAGTACATCCGTTTCGGACCGCGATATCAGTTTCTTCACTGCCAAGGTTGCCACCTTGAGGCCTCAATCATACATGACGATCATGAATGACCCGTCCTAAGCAAAAACCTGTTTATGGTCAATCATACCTTTGCACCAGCAAACCGGGGAACCCATGACATCATGATTCCTCGCTCGGCGAATGACTCTATCAATAAGAGTCGTCCCTTCCAATGCATCCGAACTGTATCACGGGGTACATGAGTTATCAAATACGCAGAGCCCCTGGATTGTCAATTTCGCCATGTGATGAATAAGCGTCATAAGTATCGTAGCCACGTTGAGCAGAAACCGCGCTTAAGTGCTATCTCATCTTAATGATTATTGATTAGAGGATTCCCGCATACTGGAATCCGTAGCCATCCTGAGAGCAGGCATAGCAAGCCAGTCGTACGCTTGGCATAATTGCCGGATCTCAGCGCGTTGGAGAATTTCTGAAAATTCCAGGGTTTTCGTGGTATCGGTTCCCGATTCTCATCGTATCGCTGCTTCATTCGCTTGATGTATGGCGGAAATAACCACTTCATATGTCCTATCAGATGAATGGCATATGAAATATGAAAGGAACAATCGATTGTCGCTGTCCGCCGCCGTACTTCGCAGCTTTCGAACCGCTCCGGTGAGAACCAAGCCGTCGGCAATTAACTCCTTCGGATGACTACTAAAGGATTTGTTGATATATCTCATGGTCGTAGATGGTCATAGTTGCCACAATTCCGATGTTCTTAGCCGTAATCGTATACTGCAATCAGCGCTTTTGAGCGGTCGTTGATTGTGGCGGTCAACCATTTCTCATTTTTACCGTTCATACAGCTTCAGGAAGTTTCTATCGATCAGATAAAGTTCCAGTGATTGATTTGAGGGAAAACAGGGATCTTCCGAACCAAGCCTACTATGGTCGTGCCGGGGAGATGACAGTATCCGTCGGCGAACGCTAAGGCAATCTAACGACTAGACCGGTGATTAGATGCTGACATCGGCAATATACGGCATCAATGATAGCTTGGTTCAGGACGTAAGCAAAGTCATAAGTCGTTTATTGAGCATATGTTCCGAGCCTCGGAAGAAGATTTGAGACCGGATAGAATGTTCCATGTCAAGTCAAGATACTCAACTCAATAGATACATATTGGTGAAGACTGCCAATGGGGCACTAGAGCTACAAATATACGAAGGGCTTGGGAAAGACAAACCCCACTCTTCTTCGCTTCTTGACTGCTTTCAAATGCGGTGGAAGCGAATTAGTAGTCTATAAAAAGAACATCTCCTCCGTCTCATATCACCGCGGCTCAACGGCGTTCAGTCCACTTCGCGAAAGGTGGTCTGAAACTTCCACCGCAAGAGCACTGAAAATCATCAGAAGGAGTTAAAGTGGACACTCGCCTGGCACTGCATTCATAGTGAAATCGGTACAGGCGGCTATAAGCTACTAGCTTCTCGATGAAGCAGTCATTGGATATGAGATAATCTAAGAATATGACATAAGAGGACGATTCCCCATTATTGTTTGCGCCTGGACGCTCCGGCAACTGAGGAACTTTAACTGAGGAACACATGCCAGGAGACTCTTCGCGTCATTACGACATGACCTGAGAACTGAGATGTCACCGGAGAGAGCTCAGAGACACAATACTCACTGGTTGCTCAAGAACATACTTGAGAGTCAGTTCAAACGACTGATGCTCAAGATGGAGAGACGAATGCTCTTCATGGATCACGTAACCAACCGATATTACAGGTTGCGGAGTTAATAGGCGACAAGTGAATTTTCCTCCGGGAGAGAAGAAGGCTGAAATACAGAGCCCCCTCGATGTGACCTGGTACGACCCTCGACCCCACATAATCTCAGGACGTGCCGATCCAGCTGAGATTCTATCCAGATCCCCGGCTTGTCAGAGCGCTGTCAAGCCACGTGGAGCGAGCACGCGATCGCCATGTTGCTCGTTTTGACATAACACGTGGCTTGTGGCTGTGAACCATCCGTTTCCGGGCTTCCATAAACTGGTTTGACAGCTCCGTGGGCCGCTGTGGCCCGTTTGGTCCCTGATCCAAGGGAAGAAACTCGCCCACAGCTCTCGTGTGATACTGCATACAGATTCCAGATGGGCGTGATGAATCGCTGATGCTGTTGGGGATACTTTTTGATGGATCCGGGATCTTGCTTAGATCACATACATAATCGTGTTTTGCATTCCTGGGCGGTTTCTTTTTGACCTTGACCCGACAAACCGCATTCATTTCCTCGAGAGGGCGTCCCTTGCTCCAGGCCGTTACGCGTTTACCTTAAAAAGCCCCAATCGATACGGATTCAACCTAAACCCCTCCTGCCCCTCTTCTCGTTCAGCACCCCGTTACCACCATCTACAGCCGTATCATCGCAATTATGGCCCCAGCTCCCCTGATCCTCTACCAGGACGGCGACAACATGTTCCACCATCGATGGGTTGACGAGAGTGGAAGCGTTGCGTTCTCTGTGTGAGTGATCTTGCTGCATCCTTGTCGCTCTCACTGACACCGGTTATCATCACACCAGAACCGAGGTGTGAAGCCTGTTCGCCACAATTGGTATAGAGTGCTAAAGCGCCCATTCTGACTCACAGGCCTCAAAATCACCCAACCTTGTCATCAAACTACACCGTGAGCCCAAGTGGGCTCAGATGCACACATCTATTTTGGGGCCAGAGAAATCCTGGTTCTATCTTGGCCCGAACCAGCAGCCTGGCTATGTGGTATACGGGAACAACCAGACAAGTCTCGGTATGATGGAGAAATTTCGTAAGCGAAAGAGGGATGGAAGCCCGTAAGTCCGTGATTCTTTTCTACACAAGCATTTGCTGAATACCCACTCAAGCTCTCGCTACTTCGTTTCGCAATCTGGTAGAGAGTACAAATGGAAAATATCTCAAACTAAAATGGAGGTTAGTCTGATCCTCGCTACCCTCCTGTTGACTGTCTAATTCTATTTCTCGTCTTAGTGCATGGATTCATGGACCACGGTCGCTGTCTGGGAGCTCAGCCAACCAGAAGAAGATCACTACGGAAAACTAACGCTAAAACCGGCCGCCCTTCCATTGGCGACCGAAATCATGACGAGCCTCGTTCTAAATAAAATGGCAGCTGATCTGGGATGGGACTAACACTGGCTTGGACTATGGCTGTCGCTTCATTTATTGTATTGTCCTTGGACTTTAGTTTACATCAACCTTTTTCCCGCCTTAGGATTGTATTCCTCTCTCGCATTCCACATGTATACCAATGGCCTGATTGTATTTGTTGCTATCGATCTCAAATGCTTCTACCGCCTTTATGACGGAGATTATTCTTGTCAGTCTGATCTAAGTCAACAATGCAACCAACGTGATAGATAAGGCATACGACCAGGAAATTGATTAATACGTTCCGATTTAACATATACAGGATCGCTTATTTCAGTCGCCCTCTTTGCGCAATTCGTCTTGTAAGTCAGTCAAACGACTCCATTCCGGTTCGTCCTCAAAGTCCTTTGTGCGCCCGATGAAGGTACGAACGATGCTTCGGGCTTGGAGTCTCCACTTATATTCTTCCACCCGAGGGCCAAAATTCCTCAGTAGATCCACTATATCCTCAACTTCCTGAACGGCTTCTCTCCACCTAATAATGTCCGTCTCTCCCCTCTCCATTGTTCCCGCAATTCCGTTTCGATATGCATCGAGATATGCCTTAATTGCTTCCTCCCACTTGTTCTGCCAAGTCAAAAGTCGGGCATAGGCGCGGAAGACTCTTGGGGAAGATACGCGAGGAAGAAGGACACGCTCGAACAGGTCGTTTACGCTTTGGAATAACCAGCGGCCTTGATTTGGATCCTGAGTAGCATCGACATCATCCTGGTCGTCTGACGGTCCCCTTGTGACCCCATCCACAAGGCGATCGAGGACATCTTCGTCGACACTCTGCGCACCCACTTTACCGGAAGTTTCTTCGACTACTCGACCAAGTGCGCGACAAGCTTCGCTAAGTTGTCCCACGTCCATAGACACAATCATGTAATTGTACCACATCCGCCAATTAGAGTAGCTGTAACGCAATCCCTGCTTCAAGGCTCGGAATGCTAGCATCTTATTAGCGAATGGTATTGATTTTGCTGTCTCGCTGGTGTATGGCAAGGATTCGTCGGCCTGCGACATGATGGAAAGCAATCATTGATTGATCGCAGTGAGTCGGAGTAAATGCAAATTTGACGAGCACTCACCCCCGCACCGTTGCCGTCATTCTCCCGCTTGGCATTAGAGCCCAAGCGAAGGTACATACTGGCAAGGTTATTCCAGCTCTCTCCATCATCCTCATCGATTGCCACACAGCGACTGAATGCGTTCCTGGCACCTTCCCAGTCCTCTGTCCGCATACACGCACAACCCAATACAAACCATGAACGTGCCAATAAGGGGTTAATCCTTACAGCCTGCTTTAAGCATGTGATCGCATCGGAATATCTGCCTCGCGCGAAATGATGTCCACCTAATGCACGCATGGCACGACCGGAGGAATGTTTTGATACGGACCAAGCACGCTCATAATGAGTGATAGCGTTCTCCGGTTCAAGGTCGCCGAGAAGACACCAAAGCTTCGCCTCTCGAGACGTGTCCTGGAAGAGTCTCGTCGTCTCTGAGACAGCTTTCCCACGAGATAGGACTACATCAGCCTCTGACTTACGGCCTTCTAGCAAGTCACGAACTATGGCAATCCCTTTCTCGGGGCGTTCTAGCGAGCCCCAGCACTTAACAACCTCTTCCCACATCTGCAAGCGCTCAAAGATCTCGAGAGCCGATTTGACTACTCCTAAGCTTGCGAACCTGAGGGCGAGCTCCTTTTCAAGCTCCCACTTACTCGGCAACGGAATAGAGTGGAAGTAATGAAGCCGTTCTGATAGAGTCGAGTCGGAGGTTGGCATCTGATCGATCAAGGCTTGTAGTTGGAGAGTAGAGCGTTCGACTGTGCGCGTACGCGACGACTCCAGGCGGGATCGGAGCAGCAGGGCCACAGTATGGACTGACCAATTACGTGGGTGAGAAACAACACGAGCAACGTAAGGAGTCATTTGCTCGCTCGTAAGACCGTGAGATGGGGATGTATTTTTAACGTTGAGGCACAAGGAAAGGAAGATGCTTTGGTCAACGGGGTGTAGTGGAGGTTGATTTTGGGGATTGATGTGAAGAAGCCGCGAGTCGGAGGACGCTGGGTGTGAGGATGTGAATTCCGTTTGTTCGAGGAGGGTATCATCATTCAAAGGAAGCGTTTCTGGAACTACGGACAAGGGTGATGGCTGAAATTTTTCGCTCGCCTCTGTTGCTCCGCCATTTTGGGTGGGAAAATCGGTGGAACTCGAAGTGGCGGTGGTGTCACTCAGCCGACTTTCGGCGAGCAAAACAAGTTGACTGAGGTCTGTCTGCTGGAACCTGGTGCGTTTTCCCAGCGCTCCAGTCAATTCATATTCTAAACCAGTGGCACGTGCAGCTTTGACGAAGTACTCCGCCGCCGACTTGTCCTGAGAAAAGATATGGTCTAAACGCCCACGTTCCAAGTAAAGTCGGCCCAACAAGTCAGGGTCCAACGATACAATCGACTCCAAGGGCTCAAGAGAAGCGGTCAGCAGGTCAGAGTCCGCAACGGGCTCATCCAAGATTTGTTGGTGTACAAGGGCGAGCCGCAAGCGCCACCATTGAACGGTTTGAAGGTGCGGAAACGGAGAGGCCAGAAGAAGTTGCGCCAATCTGAGGAAGATGGGCACGGCGGTAAGATGGTAAGCGGGTTCACCTCCGTAAGCCAGTTCCGCAGTGGCTTTCTGTTTGATGAGATCTTCTATCACAGGAGACCCTGTCCCAGATTCGCCAGAGGTTATGATGTCTAGAGGACTGAAGTCCAAGTCAGGACCTGTCCAATTAGCTTGGACAAAGGCATGAAGGAGAGCGATGGCAATGGAAAGCCGGAAGAGGCCCTGTTCCGCGAGATCGCCGTCGAAAGATGAGGAGAAGTTGAAGATTTCGGCCAAGGGTCGATCAATGTCGTCGTTCTGAAGGCGGATAAGGGTGCGTGCCTCAGATGAAGTAAGGACCTCCCGAAAATCTCCATCAATGACCTTTTTTGCGATGGGAACAGCAGAAGATGATCTCGTGGGTATACTCTCATCCCAAATGCCGCGAAGGAAGGACTTCTCTATCTGCAGTAGCACAGCCTTGTCCATGGTGAACTGCAGAGGAATGATACATCCTAGCTCCAAGTCTTCCAAAAAATCATGACAAACCCATCGATCATCAGATCAGATCAAAAATCACCCGTTTAAGGAAAACGATAGTCCCCACAAATGCCAAGCCGAGGCCCGAAAGGCTATTTCACGTTTCAGCTCAGCCGCCACATCCCATGCAATGTATAGGTGTAATGACAGGTCATGATACTAGGTATTCGCGGTAGCTTCAACGTGGTATCTACAGGTTCACTACTGGAAGTCAGGCCTGGGATGAGGACTCAGATTGTTCTATACTATGTGCCCCTGTTAACCCTGTGGCTTCAACTCCATAAGAGTCTGCCTGAGCCGAGTTGTGAATACCATTTCGTCCGGGCGGGTATCTATTCCGACCAAGCTTTGCCTAAGTATTCTTCAAGAATCTCTAGTTAAATCTATAAAAAATATCGAATGCCCCCGGTGTGAACGTATCTTATTGAGTGACCGTTATATCCTCCTAGCAATGAAGATACGGTTATATAACATATTCATATATATTTGCATCCTCAAGTCGACCAATCACTCGGACACCGCTCAGGGCAGTCTAAAGTTGAGTGGGTCCTTCTGTGTTTGGGTGGTTTGCTCCCACACCTACCAGTTCTCATCTGCGGCGTATCTGCATTCCGCATCGTGGACCTGAAACGACATAGTTTCTATCTTTCTAGGTTTTTCTCTTCCGAACAGTGCATCACGTCCTTGGGCGATGGTTTCCTTGGAGTAGATCACCTACTTTGGACCAATTGAGTCTTTTGAAATTCCGCGCAGGTATGGTGCTCGTAGGCGAACCTCAGGGTAATTTATGACCCTGTGAGTGCCTTTCATAACATTCATTACCTGGGTAATGGAGCACTTGCTACTTATCATTGCGACACACTGTGAGAAAATCAGTGGTTTAGAGAAAACTTAAACACGGATACTTGGCAGAAGGCTGATCACTTTTGATGTAGTGACGATGTACACATACGTGAGGACATCGTATCTTAGTTTATTGAGAGGTGCTGCTGGAAGTTGTGTTTTCTGTGAGTGCGCGATCGGTATTTAGCGCCCGAACCGCTGATCCGAGGATTTGATGAGTGGCGGCATTAGTCATCAGCAGCAGAACAAGGTTCTGGGGTCCCCTGCGTTTCCCCAACTCTATTATCTACGCCCGTTATTCGCGTCATTAACATGGAAGAAGATCACCGTAGAGTCACAGTATATGATCTCACCGGCCTGCGTGTGCATCCGGACGGTTCTAGGGTGCATCAAACCCAGCAGAATCTAAGGTTTGGTATACACCGGCGGCAAAACACTCGGGATTTTCGTGGATGGATTGCAGAGGATGCCGGAGGAGCCATTATTGCCCCTAAGTACAGGGCTAGTAGAAAAGCACAATCCTCTCCCGAGGTAGAAACCATTTCTGTGCAGGCGAGAGATACGAGTGGGACAGGGGACTCCGTTGATGAAGGAGGTTCCAGTCCAACGCCAGGAAAGCCAAACCATAAATCAAATATTCGAAGAGCTCTCAAGAGAAAAGAATTTGCAGAAGATGACAGCTACATATCTTTACTTGCTCGGACGAGCGAGATCTCCGATAATGCTCCAAAAATGCCATCTCCAGTCAGTCAATTCCCTCATTATTGCTCGAGTTATGACTCACTGACATTCCAGGACCTACTTAAAAATATCCACCATCTGGCCGCAAGCTATTACGATGAGAACGGACATCTGATAAACGCTTCCAAGCGGTACAAGGAAGCGAGAAAGCAACGGAAACTTCATCAGCTCGAAAGTTCGATAGAGCCGAATACGAGCCAAGTTTCCGACGATGAAATGGGATCAAACGATATGCAACACGCAGTGACAGAGACTAATTTCGGTACATGGAGCAATAAGCTCAATAGGGACATGTATAGGGTGTTGGATGGGAGTGTTCTTGTTGCAATTGGTGGGTCTCCTAATGGGAAATATTCAAGCTCATCTGATACTTTCTGTAGGTGTTCTGACTGAAGAAATGGTGAAGAGGTTGTTGTCTAAGAGGAAACAAGTATCCCAGCAGTGTACAGGTGCCACGGCAGAGTCAGCCGAGAAAGAAAGCAATGATGAGGAATCGGTCGATGGGGAGGAAAACAGAGCCGACGGATAAACAATTCTTGCGTAGAAATTGTATTAATGTGGATAGCGACAATTAGAATATAGGTACTCAAGCACTCGACGATGAAACTGCTGCAGCCGCCGCAGCGCGATATGTTTCTCTCCAGTTTTCTTTGAGAGTCTCGGATGTCGTCACTCTGTGAGGATCGTGATCAGGTGGAAGTGTTCCATCGTCCCAGCTTTTCAGCACGTTCGCCCCAACCTTCCCCATGTGTTGACCCGGGAATATTTTCAGTCTCTCCAAACGTCGGTCCCGCAACTTGTTCTTTGGTAACATACCGCTGACGGCTTGGCGAATTATCTATCGTCGGGTAAGTGGTGAGGAGTAAGAACATGTAGCAAATAATGCATACGCGTGCAGGATCCTTGTCTAACACATCCTTATACGGTGCTTCCTTCAGACCGCCGGCGTACATGGTGTGTTTCCGGAACAGCAACTGCTCGTCCTTCCGTCCGCTGACTTTCACTTGTCTCGAGTTGGTGACAATCACATAGTCTCCACAGTCCACTATCCTCAGATTCCGGTTAGTGCTCATAACAATGAATTGGCATGCCGCGTACCACTTGGATCGTAAATGGGCTTGTGCTTGCCCATCAGCACGAGTGCAATACGTTCCGCTAGTTTACCGAGTACACGGTCAGACGCGTCAACATGATGCCATACTCTGGCATATGCAAGAGCGGTCTGTCGCGGGACATCAGAACTGCTCCTATCAGCGAAATTCAAGAACTCACATTACCAACGGCTTGCGACATTTGTCGGTCTCGTCACAGGTGAAAGGGAACTAACGCTAACATTTTCGGATGCCGCCATCAAGTTCCCACGACCTCCCGGCATCAATCCAAAATGAGATTGACGCGGAGTATTTTGACCTTTCCTTTTCTCTTTTCCAACGAAGCTGCGAAAGAACGTTAGGGTCCCTTTACCCTTCATCAGGTACATACATATGAGCCTTCTTCAGCCACTCCCATGTCCCTCACTCTCCATTTCCGATCCCTATCAAGAATGCCCTAAGAGGCACCGCCGAACTGGATAAGACACATAGGTATCGTTCATTTATGATAGTTATTAAAGGCCTCGCCTCCTTGTCATTGTTGCAGACAATTGAAGATAACCTGGTAGAACTCATATCCACGGCTCTTCCATAACCCTCATTCGAACAGTCTATCAATCGGCTCCCACGAAACAATAACAAACTAAATTGGATAGTCATTGCTTCCCTACCAATCAAGTCAAACGGCAGTTCTGGCGACCCATGTATCTGGAACTCAAACTTCTACAGACTCATGAACGTGAGATGGCCAGCTCATACTTTTGCCACAGGGCCTATACTGTTCCACTGCTCTGTTGCGAGACCACATGGCTCCAAAGACTTTCCTCCCTCGGTTTTCCTCGCCAAGATTCAAGTGCCTCCAACGGATTGATAGCTGAAAGCCTCATGCTAATATCAGAATGAATCAAATCCTACCCCTGCTCAACATACTGTCAAGAGCTGCGTACGCATTGCAAATTGGGTTGTCCACTGATCGAAATGGAACCACCTATGAGTGGCAGAGCGCCTATGTCTCTTCTCCAAGGCATACGTCTTGCCTGTTTTTACTATCTGGTAACTTGTTAGGTGACCGGAGTCTCAGGTTCTGCGCGTGTGGTTGGGTACACCGCTCGATTGGATTCTCGCTTCCCTTCATGATTCGGAAATAAGGTTCCAACAGAAGTACGTATCTGCGGAGAACATCATCTCTCAGAGGTATGGGAAATTTCTTCATAGTGACTTTCCCTTACTCTCTTGGCTTCAACTAAAATGGGTGGGGTCGATCTCTTGCCACTGTAATCGACTCGGCAAGTCTCCGATACAAAGCTCGTCGTATTTAGGAGATTTTCAGCCACACGAATCTCACTCCTCCGAGTCGGGGTCGTCTGAACGTAAGTCAAATCTGGTTATTAGGCTCAACGTGGGCCTGGGATCATTACCTCATTCAACAGACCTATCATTCTGTTGCCACAACAGTTCATTTGGCTAAGCATGCTTCGCTTTGCCTCAACATTCCAATACACTGGCAAAGTTCCTCCACGTGGAATAATTCTATCCCAGGATCCCTCGGGCCCCGTAATCTAATGTATTGTCAATCATAGAATTGGGCAGGTGGGTCGGACATCCTCGAAAATCGAATATGATGATGCACTTTTGTGAGGAAGCTCGAGACTTCCCTCCAAGGCTACCGTCATTGATGATGCTCATTGAGTACTTACACGGTGTAGTTTTAAAATCAGTCCTCCCATGTGCGCTAGTGACGAGCTTACATTACCGCGAGGTTTCCAGTCCGCATTGGCATCAGATTCCGAGAGTTCCAAATCGGAATTACTTGCCAGGCGACGGGCTTGTCGAGCTCCTTTGAGCAGAATGCGGGTGTGCTCTGGGAGCTTAATGGGTGACAAGCTAGGCAAACAGCTGATTACACTCTACAACCCAGGAAAACCGTCAAGCCCAGTTTCACCACGTCATCATAGATGATCCATGTATTCGTAACGGATCCCACACATTGACTGTGTGTACACAAACACCCACATTCCTGACCGTTGACACTGGCTCAGACGGAGTTGTCCACGCCCGACGTCAGGAACATGTATCACTTCGCCTAAACGGTTGTTCCCACTACTGACTGTTGTGTTTCAGCATTCTCAATCCCTAAAGAATAAAGGCCAAGGACGACCCATTCACGTCGAACCACGTCGGACTTGACTGGTCTGAAGAATGTCCGATCCCCGCGTGTAGTCGAGCTGTTATTCCACAGCTGCTTTGGGTGAGCGCTTCAGCAGAGCGCATGGCCACGGACATGATCGTTCAGTATCCAATGCATCGGCATCTGATAACTAGATATGGTTAGATAAAAGGAGCGAAGGTATAGCAATCTGCTCCGTTTTGGGTCCAGCTGAGTTAATCCGGGGACTGGATTCTTCTGGCTCTCAACTTGGCCACTTCACCTTCGAAATCCGTGCTGGGCACAATCAAGAAGTCTCCTGGCGAAGCTCCCATATACCTTCGGCTTCTGTGTGACAGTCTCTTAACTGCAACCTTCTCATGATTGACTTGATCAATCATTAACGAGAAACTTCGGTACCAGGTATATTCTGCAGTGATAGAACCTCCGAACTTGCCGCACCTCGAGGCGTAAATGAGGTCCATAACATTAGATCATGATTCGATGGACTCAAGTGCTAAAATCCGTAGCGACCCAACCGAACCATTTGATTATTGGATGAGAAAACGCAAATCAGGATCGCTGTAATTTTCGAAACTGGGCCGGATCTTTAACAGTGAGTCAGCTTCTCAAGGCTCGAAGTCTCGGTGGAGAGACTCATTACTGCCGGTCGTGTTAGTGCACATGTCACACTTGCGAGTTAAGGGCGTAACCCAGGTTGCTACTCTCATACAGGACACACCTACTGGTTGCGTCTATAATACCCGTGCTACTCACATCCCCTGGAGCGACCTCATAATACATGTCCTCTGCAAGAATATGCAGGAACTAGAAGAGGCTTCGCGATCACCACCTTCGAATACCACACAAAAGAAGAGTGGTAACGGTCGTGAGAGTGGCATGACTCTGAGCTCCTTATGCGAAAGTTCACGAATTCCGTCAGACTCATGTGAGAATAGTGTACTGGGAACAAAGTTGGAAATAGGCTCGAAGCACTGGATACACATTCGACCCTTTGTTGCATAGGCGCCGGGTGACTATCTCCCGAAGTTACACCGAGAAAAATTGATAGACTACATAGAGCCCATCCTTCTAGTCCGTCACTTCGGTGCCTTATTTACGAAACTTCATTCATCGGTATTCAAATAGAGATGAACTATAAAAAATTATCACCAGTGGCGTAAGCATCGGGCGGTGTCCTTGTTGCGTTTCTATACTTCTCCGTCAGTTACTTTAGCCGGAGACATGGTTTCATCTTCTTACCTCGGGACGCGAGGAGAACTCAAATCTGATAGAAAGGTTTTGCATATATAATGAATAGCTTACAAGAAGGGGCGTCTGCCTAAACATAATCGAGATCTAGTGACCGATCCAGCTTCCTAGCTATTACTCACGGCGCCACTGTTGCCTACCTTGTCTATCCCGCCAGTTCGCACCAAGCAGCTCAAGTCATTAAAATATTGATTGTGTCAAAACAGCTTTTCATAAGCCTCGATCAAATCAGATCGTTACGTCTATAAGAGGTTCAGCGAACGACCATGGATCTCTAATAACAACCTTGTGCGATTCTGGTACCTCAGAAGATAGCAACATACGGGAGACCTTTCGTAAAAGAGAATTCCAAGTACAGGCGAAGAAATAAACCCGAGTTGTTTAAGCAGCTGTAAATCGTTCTCAAGTTAATCTTGGACTCTAGGCTATCCACCATCAAAACATAACTTGTCAGTGCTAATAGAAAATGTGTCTTCAGCCGCACACAAGGATAGAGTCAGAAATGTAGAGGCGGCTATATCACTGGCTAGCAAGCTTCCACGAGAGGCTTCCGGTGTTCGGAGCGTCTGAGGAACTCTCAGTGAAGAAGCTCTAGTCCTTTGCTCCCCCTTCATATCCCTACTGGTTAGCTTAATAGCTCAGTTAATCGTGCTATAATTTTGGCCACTTTTCCTGAATTGATGAAATCATGCAAAAGGAATAGGCTTCTGTTCTCCCACAACAATGATCGTCTTTATTATGCGTTGTCCTTCAAGACCCCTTCGGCTTCCTTACAGCCTTGTAACTGACCAGACCAATAGGTAACATTTCGTGCCTTTCTCTTCTCCAAAGATCTCCAGAGGTGATATTTCGAGAGGGTCTAAGACCACTTCGACACGAATACTGCCCTCCTTAAATACCTGACCCTCCCACAGGGCTTTCCAGGTCTCCGGGCTATGGCAGAACATCCGCCATTGAGTGAGACTAAACGATCTCCATCCTTTCTCCACTAAACCGCAATGACTGCCAAAGATCATCGAGCCCGGTCGCGGCGAAAGTAGTGATGCTAACCGTTTTGCTAAGGTGGTCTGAAGTTCCTCGTTGAAGAGATGAAATACGGAGGAAGCATGGATGACTGAAACATGGCCCTGAAGCGGGGTGAGTGATCGGAGGTCTTTAAGGTTCACCGGTCGAACAGTAGATGGATCTGCATATAAAGGCTTGCTGGGTTCGATCGTTTCATTTTTGAAGATATCACCTCCAACAAAACCAGCGGGGAAAGTGTCTGGTGAAGAATTGAATAGTTCATGGCCGTATTTCCAAAATTCTTTCATTTCCACGCCAGGGTATCAGAGCTAGAGCATTCACAAAAAGCTTCCGAGACGTACTGGTTTCAATGTCTGTACCAATCACATTCTCTGCAGGCCAGCCATCCAAGACTGCTTTCCTCAGATCATTGCCGACTACCATAAACTCAATCATCTAGAGAATCAGTGTTATCTACCCAGGAGACTCACAGCAACATCCAACGTCAAGTAATATCGCATCATTATATTTATCTCTGAGCTGGAAGATCTCCTTGTATGCAGGGAGGCGGAATATCTTCAGTCTCGAGAATCCCCTTTGTCAATTGTAAGCTCGACGATCATCACAAAAGAGCTTTACCTTGCGAAATTAAAATGTCGGATACATGCATAACACATGACCTGGAAATGAGTCCAAGAGATTAATAGGATGATGAAATAAGCCAAGTTCGCTGGTTCTTCGTACCTGATACGCTTTGGTTTGGACATCGATAATGTGCCGCTTCAACTCATCATCGTCTTGGATGCCGGTCAAAGTCTTGAAGAAACCAACCTCTTCCTGTTTGAGATCATAGAGCCCTTCGTCAAGAGGAGGTATCTTGTTGAAAACAGGTAGGTTGGAGGTCATTGATCAAAGCTTGAGGTTATCAGAGATAAGCTCGTGGTTAAATATGAACCTCCTCCCTTTAACCACGGGGATGACATGCCGCTCTTGGGTCATGAGGGATGTAGCTTTGGTAAACTATGCAATTGGACTTTTCGGCAGCCTTGGGATTGCCGAAACTTGAAATAGAACGTATAGAAATAGAGTCCTTGCCGCCCACTACACCAACCAATCAGAGTCACCTCAAGGCTTGCAGGACTGGAAATTGACAGGTGCTGTGAGTATGTTCTGTGAAAACTCGGAGACTCAACTCACGAAGAATGCCAGGTGGTGGTGATCTCGGTTTTGCTTTTCAGTGCGCCATCCGACTTGATTAAGTATCAGCCGGTGAAGCTTTATTTACCCACACAACAGTCAGTCTGTGTGAGAGCAAGGCTAAAGTCTGTACACTGTGCTCAAGCTCTTAAGACGGATGGCACAGGCAAGGCCATTCNAAACCCACTAATGCTCGATCTAGCTGAGCTCGTTTAGATGTTCCGAATCGCAAGTGCATGACCTCCACGTGCTCTCTAGATTCACGGAAGATCCGCGAAGATCTATCTAGCTTCGTATCGCATTAATAACGTCAAGCAATGGCTGTATCAACTTGCAGGGCCTTGTCATGTAACTGACCAAAGCATGAGATAAACCGCTCTCCAGAGTTTCCGTCGGCTGAAGGAGTCCGTTGTTTCACTAGCACCCCTTTTTCGACATAGCTTTCTTGTAATATTCCTGCAAGACCTTCTCTGGAAAGCAGACGTCGGGGAAAGCAATAACGCTAATCTTACACATTCGTATCAAACGATTTACAACCTAACCACAGACCAAACCAACAAATAAGCCTTCCCTTCCTCTCCCTCCCTCGAGAAAATCCTCACTCCAGGCCCCGGCCTCTCAACTACCTTCAACTCCACATTAACCCTCACACTGCCCTTCTCAAACACCTCTCCATCCCACAACTCCTTCCAACTCTCCGGAGAATGACAAAACACCTTAACATCCGTCTTCATACTATGCACCTCCCTACTTCCTTTCTCCGGTAATCCACCATGACGCCCAAAAATAATTGAACCAGGTTCAGGTGAGAGTAGGGACGCTAGACGCTTAGCTAGATTCGCTTGACGTTCTTCGTCGAAGAGGTGGAAGAATGATGAAGCGTGGATGGCAGAGATGTGGCCGTTCAGCGGGGTCAGTGATTTGAGTGATTGGAGGTTCGAAGGTCGAGCGGTTGTTGGTGGAGTGTAAAAACGTGTTTGGGGCGTGAGGGTTTCATCGGAGAGGAGGTCTCCTGCGATGAATCCTGCTGGGAAGGTCTCGGGAGTGGATTTAAAGAGTTCGTGACCGTATTTCCAGAACTCTAAGACCTGAATGTTAGGCGACCGTATGAGCCGTAATTTTCTGGAATCTCGACTGACCAGCTTCGAGATCAGTCGCTATAGCGTTCTCAACGGGCCAGCCATCTGCGACAGCTTTCCTTAAATCATTCCCAACTGTCGCTCGGTCAGCTGACAGCAACCAGAAGTGGATTGCGACGTAGCCGGTGGTGGGTACTTACAGCAACACCCAGCATCAAGTAATATAGCACCAGGACGATCGTCCTTGAGTTGCATAAGGTACTTGTATGCAGGTAGTCGAGATATTTTCAACCTGAGGTTTTCTGTCAGTTCCGAAGGATCGTTCAAGATTGAATCCGATACAAAGCGCCTACTTCGTGAAGTGAAAAGATCGAATACAAGGGTAATAATAAACCTAAAGACTTCACGTATCAGCTTCAGCTCGCCGTACAAAGCTACTATATATGTACACACCTTATAAGCCTTAGCCTGAACATCAACAATATGCCTCTTCAACTCCTCAACGTCCTGAATCCCAGTCAACGTCTTCATAAACGCAGCTTCTTCTTCAGTAAGCTCAAGGGCCCCGGGCTCAAGAGGTGGTATAACTTCAGCTACTGGTAACGGTGCTGCCATTGTGTCGAATTCAGAGGCAAGGAGGTGAGAGCTGCGCGTAGGTGACTCATTGTAGATGAACTATTTAAGGAGGGAGAGAAGGAAGTTTCGTTTCCAGGTGCCGCTGCCTCGGGGTATAACAAAGGAAATCATTCCGTTCGTTCAGTCATTCGATATGACACGGTTGTATGAGCACCTCGACTACATCAAATTCCTGAATTATGTTTTCGGTTGTGCTTCCGGCGGTCGAGTCACAATAAACTTAACGTAGTTAAATTAGGTGGGCGCTGAAGCGTTGAATAGCAAGTGATGAAGGGAAAGAATGTTGCTGTAAATATTTTGAGGTCCGAGGCTTGGGCCTCAAGGCCTCAAGGCCCTAGCATGATGAGGGTGTATGGTCGAGGAGGAAGATCCAACAGATTCAACTCCGCGCTTAAGCGATCCACATGATAAGATCAAATCATAGACGCTCAAAGTCATGGACGCGACGCGGGCATCCGAGTTGCAAACTCTCGGTATCAACTTCACACAGCACCAACGTGTCGTGTGGGCACACAGACAAAAGCTAGGCATAATGTTATAAATCGATGACGAAAAGGGGTATACGCCTCTTTGCTTTTACTTCAATTTCATTAGCGACTTGTCCGCGTAGCATCTACGCGAAATTCCATCGACTACACCGTCACCAAATCATATCAACCAAAAAAATTAAAATCCCATAACATAACAATACCACCCAAACCCACAAAACCACCCCCTCTTATACCCCCCACCAAGTCCAGCCCCCCTCCTCCCTCCTCCCTCACACCCTCCCCACCTCTCCCCTCCCCACATCACCGCATCTCAACAGGCGGCACCCAATCAGGCACCTTCCCAAACTCAAACCTCTCCCCCTTAAACGCACTAACCACCCCCTCCGGCAACAACTTCAAGTACCCCTCCGGCAACATCAAATCATACGGCGTCATATTCGGTGTAGGCTTTATCTGTTTGAGGAGGAGCGAAAAGTCGGGTTTGGTGTTGGGGTTCGTTAGGGGGTTTGATTTCTGTTGTGTTTGTGGGGGGAAGGAGGAGGGGAAGGAGGAGGAGGGGAAGGATGGGCCGGCACTGGGCACTGAAGGGTGATGGGGCTGTGGTTGTGGTTGTGGTTGTGGTGTTACCGAAGGGTGAGGATGTGGATGTGAATGCGTTGAATGGTTGTGCGGGTTGTGCGCTTCCTAGTGGGTTGGATCCACCGCCGAATGCAGATTGTGGTTGTTGAGAAGAAGCGTTCAGAGGATTCGAGGGATTAGATAAAGGTGTAAACACAGACGAAGTCGTAGGCTGCGCGTTCAAAGGATTCGTCCGTCGTACGTACTCGCGCCCCCACCAAAAGCAGATTGAGCACCTTGTTGCGGCTGGCCGAAAGCCGACGTTACAGGTGCTGGCTGACCAAATGCTGACTGAGTCTGACCGAAAGCAGACTGGGGTTGAGTAGTACTACTTTGAGGGGCGCCGAATGCTGATTGCGTTTGTCCGGTGTTGTTATTGTTGTTGCCGAATGCGCTGGGTTGACCGAAGACGGATGTAGGTTGTGTTTGTAGTGAGCCAAATGCGGAGGTTTGTGGCTGAGATGGTTGAGATGGTTGACCGAACACAGGTGCGGGTGCACCGAATACTCCTCCAGAACCGAATGCACCTCCCCCACCACCTGATGCATTCGTATTACTAGCGCCCGAACCGAAAGCACTTGGTTGACCGCCTGAGAATGCTGAGAACCCTCCCCCTCCTCCACTACCGCCAGAACCACTCGAACCTGCACCTGCACTCTGATTCTGGTTCTGGTTCACAGCTTGAGCAGCGGCAGCGAACGGACTACTGCTAGCAGCATTCGCAAAAGCGCTAAAAGCTCCAGAAGCAGGTTTAATCACGGATCCGAAAGCTGACTGCTGCCCCTGCTGGGGCTGACCAAACGAACTTTGACCGAATGTAGATCCGCCTGTTGTTGACTGAGCGCTACTAGGACCAGCACCGAAAGCGGATGTAGATGGCTGGCCGAATGCAGATTGAGATGGCTGACCGAAGGCTGATTGGCCTTGACCAAAGGCGGATGTTGAGCCGAAGGCGGAGGTGGTGGAGGGTGCTGATGAGCCGAAAGCTGAGGTGGATGTGAATGGGCTGGAGGAGGAGGAGGAGGATGCGGTAGGCTGTTTGGTCCCGCCGTGAGTGGTTTGGTTCGCGGCGGTTTGATAGGCTGAGGAGAGGTTGTTTCGCGCGTTCTGGTTTATCTGGTCGGTTAAATGTTTACTGGAAAGGAGGGGGAAGACGTACTGTGTATGCTTGCTCCGCGGCTTGAATCTTACTTGATTCGTATGCGGCCTGGATTCTATTAGAATGGGCATTTGAGTATGATAAGGCGTTGACTCACATATTCGGCGGAGTTGCCTGCTTTGAGAGCGAGGACCGCGCGCACGCGAAGTTCTTCCATGGATTCGTCTAGGCCTGATAGTAAATTTGGTTCGTTTTTCGCAGGTCCATAGGATGATAGTGGCCACAATGGTTTATCCGAGGACAAGTCGCATTTCATAGAGTCTTGTCTAGAACGAACAGACAGTCAGTCGGTGTATATGTGGTCAGATTAAGGGACATACGTGAATAGTAGAGCTGGTTTAGGCTGTGCATTCGTGTTGGTCCAACTCTGATCTGCAGGAACGTGAGCGCAAGTAAACATTGAATTGGATATGAACCTACTGCCAAAACCGCTCTGTCGAGGGTTCGCTGGGTGTTCGTTCCGACAGCTATCGCCGAAGCGACACTGTCCACGCAGAAAGTATTGACATACAGCCTATAAACAAGAATTACGATTGCATAGTGAACATGGACGAACATGGACTGACCATGATGACGGCGAGAAGAGAGGAGGCAGCTGTCACGTGGTCGTATCCTCCCTTGCCTTCTACCCGCAATGTCGACGATGAAGACCGAAGAAACAAAGCCTGCCACGCCAGTCGCCCAGCCTGCAGCGACCACGGCGACTCCTGCGCCAGCAACACCGGCAGCCACGACGGCGCCTACATATGCGACCACACCGTGGGCAACAACTGGTATGTTTGAGTTTTGAAACTGGCGGAAAGTAACATTCACGTCCTCGACAGGCGCGACTCACGCAACGTGAATGAATATTATTCCTGCTAGATCTATCTAATCCCAGTCCAGGACGATTCCGTACCAACACTATCAAGCCTACTCGTCGCATTACCCGCAGGCCGCCTATGGTCACTATCAATATGCCCCCCCTCTTACTGCCCAGACCATGCAGGCCCAGCTGTCTCGTCCTGCGGCTACTACCACCCCTGTTCCGAATACCGCCACGACAGCGACCGCGACCACAGCTACCACTGCACCGGCCGCAACGTCCAGCGTTGATACAACCGATGTTGCGACGCTCAATGATGCTCTCGGGAGTGCGGGTGTCGATCTTCGAGTGCGTCCGGCTCAATTCTTGTTGAATCAATTGACTCATATCGGATACAGGCAGAAGAGGAATCCCTTCAGCGTTCGCATGATCAGCACCAGCCCTACAGACCCTACGAAGATCGAACCCGCAAACAAGCTCACAAACCTGCCTTTGACACCATCCACCTCGGCACCAAGATGCGTACGATAGGCACATCGCACAAAGTGGCGCGCGTCCCAGACGACGCAGTCAACTACGTCGCACTCGCCCTCCGCGCACGCTTGCAAGACCTGATCACAAACATGATAGCCGCCTCTCATCACCGCACCGACACTCAATTCGACCGTCCAGCATCATTCTACAACGACGACACACCCATGTGGAAGATCAGCCTGCGATCTGATGTAGCCAAGCAGCTCGCAGTGCTGGAACGAATCGAGCGAGAGGAAGAAATGAAAGTTCGCAGAGAACGTAAAGAGAGAGCGGAGATGACTGCTGCTCATGCTGCCGCACTGGCTGCACAGGCTAACGGAGCTGCTTCTGCGAGCGGTGTGGCTGCTGATACCAACGGTGGTGCAGGTGGTGTAACGGAAGAAGAGGGTGGTGCGAAGAAAAAGAGGAAAAAGGACGGTCCCGGTGTCACAGCTAGGAACATGTCGGAGGACGTGAGGAAGAAGATGTCTAATGCCGTTGCCACTCAGGCTGCCGGCCTCGGTGGAAAATATGCTTGGATGAACGCAGCGAATGCGAGTACTCCCACACCAAAAGCTAAACCTGCTGCTCCTGCTGCAGCTACACCAAGTACAACTGCTACTACGAGTACGACTATCCCAGCAGCTGGTGCGACGGGCAGTGCTGCATCTACGACAGCTACTACGGCAACTGCAACTGCTCCTACAGGTACATCAGGTGCCAGCAGTTCATGGGCAAGGCCTTACGTACCCACCAAGAAATCTACCTCCGCTACACCCGCTCAAGCTACAGCGGAAGAAGACACCCGTACGACGGTCACAATGCGGGATGCTATTTTCGTAGTCGAGAAAGAACGGGGCCACGGTGGAGGTAGAGGCGCTGCGCGAGGGTTCATTTAAGACGCCCTGTGTTATTTATATCACGTGGAATGATATGAGCATTACTCTCGCCACACTTGTGCACAGCCCAACCTGTCTTCTTCTCTTCCCCCATCTCTCACACCATTCATCCCTCCCCCTCGTATGCCACCTCTTGGAACACTCTCAGAAGAAATCACTCAAGCCCTCTCAATCCCCTCCTCTACCTACCTCTCATCCAAAGATCAATCCTTCATCGACAACTCCATCTCCACACACGAATGTCTTCTCCACAGCCTCCAGCAACGTATATCCCTTCTCAAAAACCACAGAAATACCCTTTCACGAACATGGGAGCTTCCCATCGAAGTAATAAGCAAAATAATGCTTATAGCGACCCAGCTATCGATCAAAGAAATGAACGAGAGTGAAATTTACCCTCCTCCTTTACATCAGCGGATACCTGTCCCTTTGGTGTTAGGACAAATCTGTTCGGCGTGGAGAACTCTAGCTTGGGGATTACGTGAGCTGTGGGCGACGATTCCTCTAGCTATTTCTAGAGGATGTTATGAGAAACAGGTCTTGTTGCTCGATGATTGGTTACTTCGTGCTGGGGACACACAAGACCTCTTCATAGTCTTAACTCTCGCACGAGACGAAACGGAACTTCAATATTTCAAAGATTACCCCCCAAGGGATATTTTGGCGAAATTGTATAAACGATCGAATCAGTGGCATACGTTCTATTCTACACTTCCGAATTTATGTTTTCAGGATTTGTTTCGGGATGTGTATGGGAAGTTGGGAAAGCTTGATACTTTGGTGTTGAATCGGTCTGGGAGATTGGGTGTGGAACAGCAGGCTTTTCATTTCGGAAATGGCAATGTTGTTACGGTTAATGCTGGTGGTGGGATTCATAACCTTGGTGGAGGAGTAGGAGGAGGAGGGGGAGGAGGGGTTACGGTGCAGCCTGGTGCGGGGGGTGTTAACGTTATACAGAACGGGGTATTCGTTAATGGTGTTATGGTGAATGGAGGAAATGGAGCAGCTATTCATATCAACAATAATCCTGGACCTATAAACATAAACACTACCAACTCCTCACCCACATCCTCCTCCTCCGCGGCAGCAGCGAGAAACAAATCCCCGTGGTACATGCTCTCTCAAGCTCCGTCCTTACGGACTGTAATCCTCCCGGAGTCGTTGACGCCGTCGGAGATACCTCTGCCGTGGACGAATGTGACGCACTTGGAGCTGCGGACGGTGCCGCTGGATGATTGTTTGAAAGTGTTATCGTGTACGCCGGGCATGATTTCGTTCAACTTTCATGGAATTTTCTCGTCGCCTGCGACGAATATGATGTCGATACAAACGTTCTTCCACACGCACCACATCCCCGGGGCACACCACTATCACCATCAACCACACCACCAAGGAAACAACTTCAACTTCCAACACACGTCCTCATTCCATTCTTCCCACAACAACCGCCGACCAAAACATCTACATCTACAAAACCTCCAGAAGTTCAGTATTTTTTCGGATCAGGGGAATTTGGTTAGGTTTATGAGTGCGTTGGTTGTGCCGAAGGTGTACAAGGTGGAGTTTAAGTGTACGACGGGGAATGTGGGTGGTGTGTTGGGCGAGATTACGAGGTTGGGTGAGAGGTCTGGTTGGACTTGGGGGTTTTCCCCCCCTTCTGCTGATGCTACTAGTGCTGGTGCGGGTAGGGGACTGAGGAAGTTGGGGATATGTGTACCGAGTGTTGGAAGAGCGGAAGAAACGATTATTGGTTGGCTCATGGGCGAATCTATCCTCCCGAGTATGCCAAACACCGGACTCGCTGCTGGTGCAAGTGATGCCAGCGGTGGAGGGATAATGAAAATGGGAGAAGTGTTGGAGGAATTGGTGTTGGAGAGTTGGCAGGCTGATGTTGAAGGTCTTTCGGACAAGTTTTTGGTTAAGATGAATCCGGAGAGGAGGGTTAGGAGTGTCAAGACTTATTCGTATGATTTAGATGAGGATGATCGTGACCCCGCCGCCACCACAACCACCACCACTTCAGAAAACCTCTCGAATTTCACTGTAACCGATAATTCGATTTCGATCACGTCGCCTCTTAACTTGGGTTCCGCGGGATCGGGTAGGAGGAGTAGGAATAATCGCGAAGCTATAATCGTCGCGCCAGGATGGGTAGACGTGCCCACAGACGAAATCCGAGAGCCAATCGAACAATTGATTCAAGTCCCTCAAGGCGAATACGTCGAACCACATGAAATTCTATTACCCAATCTCGTAGCGATGACGTACAAAGGTACACTATCCTTCCACCTTCGGACGCTCAAAGAAATGATCTACGCTCGGTGGAGGAGAAAGAGCCGGAGACGCAGTGTCCCCAAAGTGATTCGTGTGGAAGCAGGCGTTGAGTACAGTGCATCTGCATCGGAGACGGTGATAGGTGTAGAGGAAGGAGAGGATGGTGTGAGGGAGTATGTGGTTATGGAGGAGGAGGAGTATTTCCCGACGGTGGAGTTGAAGGCTTTTGATGTGAATGTGCCGGAGATGGAGGAGCTGAAGGAGCCGATTGATGAGGAGACGAATTTGTGTTTTAGGCAGATGTTGAGAGAGGGGTTTTGTTTGAGTGTTGAGACGAAGAGGGGGTTATTGGCGTTTTGATGTTGGACTTGCATTTTGATAATCTGGACATTTCTGATTTCGAGTAGAACTGGCTTATCAGGTTTATAACGGACTTGTTTGAAAACCAGAGAGTGCATATATGTACTTGATACAAAAAATGGTATAAACGCTGAAAAACCCTCTTCCAGTGCGCTTAGAGTAGCTCTACTAATGAGTTGTCAGAACGTGCATGATGCTCTGATCTGCTGCTGCATGATCCCGAGAACAACTAAACACTATCTACGCGGCTTAGCCTAGGCAGGATGCGAGTGGAATGAGGAGGCGCTGCACATAAGAGTGTTTGGAGCAAGGGACAGATAGACAGCGATGCTTTCCAATCTCTGGCAGAATGAAGGACAGAGCCAACATATTTCGGACGCGAAGATTCGACGAGCGCGTCCCTTGTACTCCCTGAAAATCATTATTAACACTCAATAAAGCTCGAGGAGCTAAAGGGAGCTCTGACTGAATTCTTATCGGATTTTGAGTTAGTGTTAAAAGAGTTACTGTTCTGGGGCTTCGAGAGGGGAGCAGTGACTAACTTGACATCATAGAATATGGTAACTCAAAGCTGCTTGATCTATCGTTGATGGTATAATTTGTGGGGATCAAGTAAAGTCATATCAGAAAGATAACTCCAGAAATTGAAGTCATTTAGCGTTTTACTTACGACGATTGGCAGGGAAATAAGACTCAGTACTCACGGATCACCGGCATGGGTCAACCAGATCGGACATTGCCGTCCTGATTGGATCACCGATGAGCGGAGTCAGCCGGAGTCGCCCATTGGGGCCTGCTAACAGTTACGGGCGGGACTGCAGTCGTTACCATTCCTCTCTCCACATTTCAACTATGCCAGCAATCATCGATCATCATCTGGAAATCACCTTCAGATTTGCCTTTATCTAATCTCCAAGACTTTCTCACTGGCGGAACCAGAATGACTTCGCCTTCCGTGATCTCACTCGTATGGGGGTCAAGCCAAGACTTTGATACATCTATTCTGGTTGAGAATGCCTCAAGCGACTGTGCATCACTTGACTCGAGACTGCTTGCGATACTGGTCTATATTTCTAACGCGTTCCTACCGAAAATGGAATAGAAGAAGAAAGACAGCCAGGGTGTCATCAGCTAATCTGAGTTTCGCCCCGACCGCGGAAATCCTGGGTGCCATCAACGACTGTTTGATAGACAGAAAAGTACTCCTCGCTGATCTACCCAATACCTGATCATCTGTGATGGGATTCTGAGTACGTCTATTGTCTTACAGTCGGGGCTCTGGTGGCCTTTAAACTAACATCAACAACAAGCATATTTGCTTTCATCCTTCTGCAAGCTATCTAGCTTCGTCAAAATGCTCTATATTCCGTTCCGAAACATATTCGGTGAGATTGAGTGATTCATTCGAGCCTGATGGGTACGGAGGGCCTTGGTAGTGTTGGAGTAAACTTAGGAGGTTGATTTGAAGCTGGGGCATTTGGACCTTGGAGGTCGGGGACCTGCTGTTATTATCCATTCTTCGATCCTGGCGCTCTACTTATAAATAGTCGTTGTTCTTGTTGCACTGGCTGTTCAGTTTGACGCTGTTTGGGTCATCGCATCTTGGGTCACGGTTCTCACTCTCAGCACCTCACCGATATCTGCCCCCTTCTACTTTTTCCCTCTTCATTTTCTCCCTGAGTTGAGAGCATCGTAATCTGACAATGTTCGATCGCGCGAGCGATTTTCGTATATTTGGTGGAACTTTTACCCAAACAACCAACGTCAATGACGGTGAGGTTGCATGAGCTGTCAGGCACCGAACAATCTCACCTGAATACGGTATTTCAGACCCCAATCCTCTTATCCGGTTCTGTGCTGAAGGCGCTGCCTACGATTCAGCTCTTCGTCAAGAAGCTGAGAAGGATGGATGCTATCCTGGAACTCGCACGCAGTACATCGAGGACATTACGACGTGGGCGCTGAGTGCGGGCACCGAGCGGATGTACCGCTTTCTTTGGATGCAAGGTCCTGCCGGGGTCGGGAAGACCACTATTGCCCATTCTTGCGCAGAGGAGGCAGAAAAGGATCACCGACTCGGCGCTTCGTTCTTCTTCTCTCGTCCTGGCGGTGTCAACGACCCTAAACTGTTTTTCACCACCATTGCCTCCCAGCTAGCTGAACGCATCCCAGAATATAGATCAGCACTAAACAGTGTCCTCAAGCAGACGCCGAGCATCCCCTCAAAACGAATGGAAATCCAATTCGAGCAACTCATCATCCAACCGCTTTTATCGCTCGGGGAATCTAGGTTACAAACGCATCCGATGACCATTTTTGTTGATGGTTTGGATGAGTGCGGCAACAACGATCGAGTTGGGAACTCAGCTCAATGTGACATTGTACGCCTCGTCGCAGTCGCTGTCGCCACATACGGAAGCAAAGTCCCACTTCTGTGGGCGTTTTTTCAGTCGACCCGAGCCCCATCTCGTCGATATATTCTCCAGTAGTCCCACCTACTCCCTGTGTTGGCAGATGGAGCTACCGGTGTCACGGGATATCGACGATGAGATCAGATTATACCTATCGGGATCGATTCGACGCAAGAACACCAGCCAAGCAACCAATGGCCATCCGAACGCGACCTAATCACTCTTGTCAAGATGGTAGCAGGGTTATATATCTATGCTGCGACTGTTGTCAGATTCATCATGGACCCCGATGCACTCAGCCCAGAACGACAACTAGATGTCGTTTTGACGTTTCATTCACAAAGAAGCTCGGATTCAACACGCGACAAGGCAAATCCTCTGAGTGACTTAGATGCCTTCTATCGCCTGATAATGTCTCGGCTTCCGCCACACATATGTTTATACTGCCAGCAAATTCTCCTCCTTCACGTGAGCGATAGAGTGCACGCGGATGGTCGTATTATGTACGGATACTATGACCCCCCGCCGAAGGGTGCAATTCTTGCGAATCTAGTTGGTATCACTCTGGAAGAACTAGAAAAGTTACTTCCATATCTTCGTTCCGTCTTCATGTTGAAGCGCGGGGACGGATGGGGAGCAATTCATATATCGTTCTTTCATTATTCGTTTATGGAATGTCTACTCAGCGAGCAGAGATCGATGGAATTCTGGATAGAGCACCCCACTCACTGGGGCTCTCTTGTGAAGAATGCTTTGAAGATTCTGGACGGGACGTATAGATTACTTGGTCTCTCGCGAGGTGAATATTCTCGGTCTCTTTTATATAGGAACTGACAAACGTCGCTCTCAGTTGACAAAAGAGAACAGTTCCGGAACATCCTTACAGCGAAACCGCCTGAAGAATATACAATGTCCCAGTTTATCGACCTTTACAAACTGCTCATTCAACGCATGGATCTACCCAACTGGTTGAAGCACTGGGGCTTAGAAGCGGGTGGGCCCGCACTTCAGGAACTCGAGCACATTGACCCTAAAATATTCACTCATTTCGGTACATTTGCTTATCNTATCAAGGTACGCATCCAACTTCCGCAAGCTTCATTGGTTCGCTATTACTTACTCATGGAGTAACCTTCGACAGCTCCCTAAGGAGATTCATCCATACCTTGGCATTCCGCTCGTGGAAAACAATGGGATGGATTTGCTTGGACATGATGCACTTAAAACCGTTTCCGACTCGAAGCTCAGTGTCAATAGGGAGAAAGCCTTTGAATTTATTGCCTCGGCGCTGTATCAGATGTATCTGATCAAACATTTCGACGAATCAACTGAAGAAAACACGGAGCGAATAGAACCTATCTTGAATAGCTTGGAATCATTATCAGGTATTATACTTTCTATCCAACCATAGAGAAATGCTTACGTGTCTCAGAAGAGAAAGTCGAAGATAATGCTGTTCATGAAATCGCCAAATACCTCTCGCTCAAACTTCGGTCGAAGGTACGACTTGTGAGTTCTCTCAGTGAGCAACCCAAACAATAATGAATGCTTTCAGGACTCTATGTATGAAGGCCTCACCGGCGATGAGCTCTTTCGCTACTATGTAGAAGAGATGATATGCTACTTCCAGATTTTTAGCGAGCTGGAAGATCAGTTTGATGAGGCGTGGCGCCACTGCCTCGAAGACGTCAGTGCCAAGTTTCCGGTGAATCGACTTCGCTAACTATGACTTAGGCCGTTTTATCCGCCTGGAAGACAGCGGTCTTTATCCCCTTACAGGGACCAGACTTTCGACTCACCAAGATTGCCCTCAGGACTATATCCAAGTCACGAAACTGGGACCTTCCTGGCATTTATCATGTCATGCATTTTCTGGAGTCCTTGTCTTATATGGACTTGTTGACCGAACATTTCGACACCCACTTCCTCCGGGAAACTAAGAAGCACTACAAAGATGCTATGGCGTCTGTCTCTAAAGTCTCACTAGAGGACGCGCTTGACATCGTTGACGAGAGAATCTCAGAGGAACTCGTGCTCTTCCTGACCGATCTAGAGGGCGATGATTATCATCTCGTATTTCCTCCGGATCCTTGGCACAAATTTTCCATGAGGCTGGATTATGCATCAGAAACTGCGGAAATTTTGTTGGGACCTCACGCAGAGGCCATGTACACGCAATTTCAGGAGGTCCTTGCTGGAGAAGAAGAGACGATTACAGAGGAACTGGTATCAATCCCATGGAGTGACTGTCAGTTATTCAGTTCGCCATCAGAGCGGGTCAGGAGAATGGTGAAGGAGAAAATCAAACAAACCGCATCCATTGTGCTGGAACAGCTTCCTCCTGCCTCAGAGGATCCAGGTGCCTATATTACTGCTCTCAGAGACATACGACAGAAGTTCAGGTGGGCATGGACGACCTACACCGGCGACAAAGAGCAATATGCTCGTTTGGTCAATCTAGCTCTGAAGGAACTCTATGATGAACACCCGCAGTTGGAACTGGCAAGGTTGAAACAAGATGACCTTCGTTTGCCGACATTTGTGAATTTATACGTGTATTTTGTAGATAAATTTGCTGATTATATCCTGAACAGATAAAGGCTATAGACGCTGGTTTGGAATCCTCCGATGAACTGGGCTCGGATGTAGAGTTCGAGGGATATGAGAATTCTAGTGTGGAAGAAAACATGAACGAGAGCTCTGGAGGTAAACCTGATTTCATCATTGTGACGTCGTGTAAGCTCACAGGGGTGAATTCAGACGAAGAAGATGAGGAAGAATCGGGGAACGACGAAGAAGATGACAATGTGCACAGAGCTGAGCAGGTTGATGATGATGGCGGGAGTGGAGCTTCTGTGAGTCTACTGCTCTATTGACCACGCCTCTACTAAGAGCTCCAACTCTTACCTTTTCCAGCTGGATGGTAGCGACTTCGAAGACGACACTGAGATTGAGGCCCCGAACACTATGGAAAATCATATAAATTCCTTCCATGAATCTAGTGGTTCGGCCTTGACAATCCAGGCGCGTAAAAGGGGTAGAGAGGGAAGTGTAGATATAGAACAGGGCGACTCCGCCAAAGAGGGCTTGGAAAGAAAGAAGAGGACCCGAACTTGAGAACGAATTTTTCTGAAATGTAACAATAGCAACCCTCTGTTGATTAATTGAAGAAATCCAACTCGGATCTCCAAGGTTTCGCACATGAAGACTTGACGGGGCATTCAAGGAAGGAGAGGAACTCCAGATTGACGAATACCATTCGTCGTGAATGGGAAGCCCGAGATTAGTAGGCATACAATTTATTTAGTCTTACTGACTGAGGCATCTGTCCATCCATTATGCAAGGTATTTCTGAGGAGTAATGAAGAAGACGAGGAGGAGTACCAGAGGAGGGGATCAGCACCAGTTCGCAATACTAGCCCGCACAAAAGAGAGAAGGGTGGTCTGTCTACTCACCTCAAACAAAGCCGGTTCTGGGCCATGTGTCGAAAGTACAAAAGAATCTATCCACGAGATTGATTCGTCAATAGATTTGTGGCTGAGCAAGGAATTAATATGGGAAATGAAATACACAATTGATTAAAGGTGAGGTCAGGACTTATTGTCAAGAATTAGGCCCAGGTACCTATAACGGGCCATCAACTCAATTGACTTTTGGCTCGTGACCACGGCCACGAATTTGAATCCTGACGATGTTTCTTTGTCGAGTCTCGAATTGATTGTTTATTTTGATTCTCGGGCAGATTTTTTGTCCAGNCAAGAANCATGTGACTAATTAGATTTGTGAATCTCTTCTTGTGTACTTTCGTTGGTAGTTACCGAACCGGAATTGTTTCTGGTGACTGTTTGTTCGAAATTTGCATAAGGTGATGCGACAATCATCGATCATCACACGGTGAACAACACGATCATTTCTCTCACTCTCACCGTTGTGAACTCATTCCTCAATGCTCGGTCCAATGACCTTCACCGTGGCTCCTGAGAACAATACGCTCAGAATACACATCTAATATGTCAAGCCCTCAGTCAGGCTCTCATCTCGTTTCTTCCAGCCGACAATGGCAAAGAAATCGTTCCTCGGTTTCATCATCGATCAATCCCGAAAGCTCCCTCCAGTGGTCAAGGCTGATTTGACAGGGAAAACAGCCATCATAATTGGAGCCAATGCTGGTTTGGGTTATGAAACTGCTCAGCACTTTGCGAATATGGGTGTTGGGAAGCTGATACTTGCGTGTCGGAGTAAGGATCGAGGAGAGGCAGCAGTTCAACGTGAGTATCTCCAGCTACCCAGTGAGTCATCGGGCTGACTTTCTGCAACGAACAGGCTTGAAGGGTGCAACTGGGTGCTCGACGGTCGAGTTACGAATCGTGGATCTTGCGGACTTCTCTTCGGTAAAGGCTTTTGCAGAAGAAGTTGAGAGGGACCTCGAGAGAGTAGACATTCTCGTACTTAATGCTGCCACTATCACTGGATCGAACTTATCTTACTCATCGACTAAGGATGGGTGGGAGACTGGGCGAGTATTCTCGCCTGTCTGTCGAATGCTCGTATTGACACTCTTTAACCCGTAGACTGCAAGTGAACAATATCTCTCAGTCACTTCTCGCGTTACTGCTGCTGCCTCGTATGCTTGAGACTGCCCGGCGATTTGATACGATTCCCAGAATCGTCGCTGTCACGAGCGAGATGCATTTCTGGGCGACATTCGAAGACAGGATTTTTGCTAGTCGGAATGCATTTGAGGCACTTAGTAGCGAGGAGTATTGCACTCCGAGGTGTGTATTCTGATGCCAGAGATGCCTGATAAAACTCAAATGTGAATGCCAGGGTGCTGAATGCCCGCTATACCCACACCAAACGTGCGGTTCGACTCTGTTCTTTTGCAGGCTTTTGCGCTCACATCGACGACCAGTCCTCAACATCTTTTTCATCCGTGCTCTGAACAATCGCCTCAAAAGCTGGCAGCCCATCATCGTGAACTCCGTCAATCCAGGCTTTTGTTACTCGGAACTCTTTCGAAATGAGCAAACTATGAGGCTCAAAATTGGCATGTGGTTTCTTGCTCGTCCTGCTGAGGCAGGAAGTCGACAACTCGTCTGGGCTGCAGTTGGAAAACCAGATGGAAATGGACAGTCATTAGCTGACTTGCGGGGTGCTTATATTCATCAGGCGCATATTGATGAACCTTCGGATTTTGTTCTTGGAGAAGAAGGGAAGAAGCGGGAAGATAAGCTATGGGTAAGGCATCTCTTTGTTAACAGCGTCACTCAATTCTAAGAAAGCTCGATTCGTACCGAACAGACCGACCTCGTATCTTTGCTGACAGAAGTAGAGCCGCGTGTGAAAGATTCGTTGCAGCACCTCACGGCGTGAAATCATATTTCTCTGATAATTATAACACCCATTCCCATTGTTGCGCGACGGAGGCGGCTAGGTGTGGGTGAGGCACACCCTCTAGTCAGAAGCCAGGGTTACCAGACGAACATCCAATGAATCAACGAGATAGGCTATAAATAGATCGGCATTCCGAACGCGTCACATGACGGCGTTGGCATCGACATTCGTGAGCTTAACAAGCCTAGGAGCGGAACATCGGCTTCCATGTTCCACGCAGAAGTGTTGACGCAATGACATATAAAAGCCAAAAACATTTTCCTCATTTCACTACAAATTCCCCTTACCCGCATCTCTTAGAACGGAACCATGAAGAAATCTATGCTGAGTTTCCTCTATGACCAGTGTGGGGCGGCACCACCTGTAGCAAGAGCGGATCTGAAAGGGAAAACCGTCCTCGTCGTTGGTGCCAACACTGGATTGGGCTTTGAAGCAACGAAGCATTTCGCGGTTATGGGCCCAGAGAGGCTGATTCTCGCATGCAGGAACCAGGAGAAGGGCGAGGCCGCTATCCAACGTGAGTTTGGCGTGTTGAAGTCTCAGCCCGGATTTCCTGACGTGCATTTTCGGGAGTACAGGACTAGAGGAAGCGACGGGATACAAGAAAGCTGAGCTCTGGCTGGTTGATCTTGCTGAGTTTTCATCGACGCGGGCTTTCGTGGATCGTGCCTTGAAGGACCTCGAGAGGCTCGATGTTCTGTTGTTGAACGCTGCTATGGCCTCACCCAACTATAGTCAGACGAAGGACGGATGGGAATCAGCGTACGTGATTTGTCCCTGCATAGCTTGTATCTGATGCTCAAGCAAATATATAGCCTTCAAGTGAACGACCTTTCTCTTTCGCTGCTTGCACTGCTTCTGCTTCCGCTAGTGTCTGAGACCTCCGAGAAGTTCAACGTTCATGCTAGGATCGTTATAGTTTCCAGTGAGGTTCATTACTGGACGAGATTTAAGGATGATGTATTTGAGAGCCCGAACGCGTTCAAGCTACTGAGCAGTAAGGAATACTGCACGCCGCTGTGAGTATAATAGTCCATAATCCGTGTATGCAGTCCACTTACCTTAAACACATAGTATCTTTGCAAAACGTTATCTTGACACTAAACGTAGGCCGTTTGTTCCCATATATTCCCATTTTCATGTAACACTCGTACTGACCGACCTCCAATTAGTCCTCAACATATTCTTCACCCGCGCTCTCAACAACCGTCTAAAGGATAAATCTGTCATTGTCAGCGCCGTCAATCCAGCCTTTTGTTACTCAGAACTTCGCAGAGAAAGACAGAGCGTCTTCAACACCGTCTTTGAATGGCTATTCGCCCGGACAGCAGAAGAGGGTAGCCGTCAACTTGTTTTTGGCTCGGTCGGCGTACCAGAAGGTGGTGTTGAGCAGTTGAAGGGTGCATATATCCACTTAAATCAGGTTACGGAGCCTTCGGATTTGGTGTTGGGTGAGGAGGGGAAGAAGCGGGAAGATAAGCTTTGGGTAAGTTGGACTTGTTTCAAGTTTATTGCTTGATGCGATTCGGTTCCTGACTTGGTTGAATAATAGGATGATCTTATATCCGTTTTGACCGAAGTGGATTCACGCATCACGGATGTGGTCAACAAGCACTTTCAGTAGGCCCAGTCTATGATGGCAAGTCTTCGCGAAAAAGAAGTTGGTTATTAGACGATAATTTGCTAGGTGAAGCATTTTACTCGTAATAAACACCTTCGATTGAGATCCAACTCTGCAACCAAGTTATTATGGGAGTAGCCTCACAGATTGGAGTAAGCAATACTGGAAGCAACTCGGGTAGTGAGTGCCTTTGTCCCTCAGAATGGCTTTAGGAATCGATCTCAACTGTAATGAAGAATTTCGAAGCTCTCTCGAGGTCAGAGTTGGAAGAGTCTACTGAAAAGCCCATTGAATAGTAGCGGCAATGGAACACGCCATTTGGCCGGCAGTCATCAATGCTTGCAAGGGCATAAGTTGAAGACATTCAACTGGCTGTCGAATCTCAGATCAGAGAGCACATCGCCTTCTATGTTAGCGTTCCTCGCCGATATCATAAGTCAGAAAACAAGGCATAGGCATTCTTTCTGGCTTTAGCACTTCAAATGAAAGATATCTCTCAGTTGCTTCAATAGTGGCAGACGGACCTAAACTTCCATTGCTTTGGGGCTACACAAGGACCTTCAGACATGAGTCACCATGTAGGTCGCAAGCGCAGATGTCATAATAATACGCTTGCGTAGTTTCATTCAGCTCCTCGCCTAGCACCTTTCGTGAATTCTAATGTGTGGCGATCAATCAGGCTGAAATACAATCAAAGATAAAATAAGACGCCTGCAGAGGACCCGGAATGTCAACAGAAGAAAACTGGGAGATGGGAGTTGTCATCAAGATCCGACATCCAAGCACTCTAAGTCCTACTTTAAGTTGAATGCCTGAAAGTTTGTGAGAGTTAGGTCAGAAGTTAGCAAGCCATGTGCTCGAGTTGTGTTAGAACTTTGTTCAAGGGAGCTATCTTGAGCATAGGTTATCAAGACCGCATTAGTGAAAATGACACTTCGTACTCCTCGATAGCGGTGAAGCCCTCTAAGTTAAAATAGGTTGTAGCGAGTGCTGAGGAATTGGACCCATGAGGTGATTATACTTTACTTATCCCGGTTATTTCGTCGTCATCGGTTGCGTGACGGATAGTGCCTCCTGTTAGTGAACCAAATTCTATTAGAGGGTCAGGCATACCCCCGTCAAAATGACATATCATCGCTTCAGAATCGACACGATTCACAGGGATTCACATCAAATGATAGGAGTTAAGCGAGAAGATCACAAAGTTCAATGGGGCAAGCCCTTTTGGGGCACCATGCCATGGGAAAACTACAATACTCTTTCGTCAGGTCAGCCGTGGCTTTTCTTTCTGCAGCACCGGACCATAGATTCCAGGCCGTCTATCCCTTTTCGTTTCTAATCAGTGTCGAAGCACCGATCTCACATCTGCACTGGGGCTAACAGTGGGACCATCCTAGTAACCCAGAATTGCCGCCCGAAGGGGCTACAGCTCATTAACATTAGTGAGGGTCGATAGCAACAGTGGAACATGCGAGTTTGACCTGCCCTGACTTACCTGAAACGGATCCGAGCTGACCACTTATCGCCAAGTTCACCAGAAAGGATTCAAAAAACATCAAGCTACATGGGGAAATAACAGATTTCATGCGAAGAGCGGTTGCTCGAGCCTCGAACCCTCTCACTCTCCATAGCTCTTCACTCACCTCCAAGAGTGTGTCAGCAAATCNCTGATAATGTCTGCGCCCGCACCTCACTTGGTCGTGGTGGACGATGCAGATCCCTCAGTCGTTTATTCAGGTGACAGCTGGTCAAATGATACCAGTCCTGGCACTGGGAACTTCGGCCCTGTTTTATGCGCAGTCTCTGCATAAAACATTTGCTAATGGCACTGTGTATTTCAATTTCAATGGTTCGTCGACTTTCTTATGTCTTGCGTACTCGGTTCAGCTCACTATAATGGCCTTCTAGGGTCATCTATATCAGTCCATGGGACGAACAACCCAGTAGAGGTTCTAAATAACCCTGACCCCAAATTTGAATGCTTCCTCGACGACGTGAGCATTGGAAGAACGGCGCCATTCAACTTCACGGAAAGCAACTGGCTTCTTTGCAACAAGGACGATATCTCAGATGGACCGCATAGTTTGCGGATAGATGTCACCGTTCAGTCTCCCAACCACCCATTTTATCTCGACTACTTCTATTACGTGCCGTCTGCCAGCGTACCTTTGGATGACAAGGTTATCATGATCCAAGATAGCGACCCATCCGTGAGCTATGACAGTCAATGGATTGCCTACCACGGGACACAGGCACACCTCACTTCGACGTCTGGAGCTACTGCACAGGTGAACTTTGTTGGTACGTCTGGGGCTCTGTTGACGTAGAAGAGAGATCCTAACTTGCTTAATCCTAAGGAACCTCTCTGACGTGGTTTGGAATTATANCCGGCGACAGCGCTCACAACTCAACCACCATCTCGTACAATGTCGATGGTGAAAAGGAGTATCAGGTTCTCCTTCGGGGCTTACCCTCAGCTTCGAGCGCAACAGCTTACAACCAGATCTTCTTCACCACCCCCGAAATGGACGCGGGCTCTCATACACTTACTGTCACCTACCATGGGTCAAACGAGACCACGCCGCTGGTGCTCGACTATTTTCTGGTCAAGAATGGCACTAATACAGTGTCCCCGACAGGTGGTAGTACTACCCAGGGCTCTTCTGCGTCAACTTCACCCTCGAGTTCACACTCCATGCCTGTCGGTGCGATTGTTGGTGGTGTTGTAGGAGGCGTTGCAGTAGTCATCCTCGCCGGTATCGTTTTCCTCACCTGGCGTCGGCAGAGATCTTCGTGGTCAGCCCGGCGCAACGAAAGAGCTCCTAGCCCATTCTATGCAACACCTACCACCCACACTCAAGGTGCTACTTCTTTCCAGCCCAGCCGCTTGAAGCAAGAGTCGGCGTGGGCTACCCAGCCAAGCCCCGGTCAATCCCCGGCGTTCATGAACTTGTCTTCAAAGCAACAACGGGTCATGAACTCGGGTAACACAACTGGCTCGCACCGCTCATTGCCCTCGACTCCTGGAAGCGCTCCCACTGACGGCTATTCTTTGGCTCCGACTACCTCGACCAACGTCGTGACGCGTCAACATCTGGATAGTGGGATTCGTTTGAATCGGCCTATTGTCCAGGATATCCCACCAAATTACACGTACGAGTAGCGAATATCCTTGGGCTCAGGCTTTGTTATTCAACTTCGAACACTCGTCCTTACTTTGAACCCTCTTTTGGTCACCTTGCTGCAATTCAATAGGTCTAACTTTCATTGTTTGTTGTAATCTACATAATTTCTTATTCCTACACACGGCAGCACAAATGCTTATTTTTATTGTATTTGTATTTACTTACAGCGTTTCTTACATGCATATACACGTTAGGATGAACGATCGTCTTCAAAATTAGGTTCCTCATCTCCGACAATGTCAGCACCGGGAAGTAACCAACGGAAAGTGATACTGAGGCGAACATCTCGGTTTATCCAGCAGCCACCTGAACTTGGTGAGCCCTGAGACGAAGGATGATGATCGGACGGAGAAGAAGCAACGAAATCAGATTTTCGTTTCTCGATTCCGTGCGTCCATTTGTATCGAGCATCAGAAGAGAGCACAAGGATGCTCCGTTCAGGAAGGTATAGGTCGTAGACATCGTCATCGTCCTCCCCTTCCTCCCCTTTGGCTGGACGCGAATACCCGGAGGGCAATTCAGGNGCATCATCGAGAATCGAAGTTCTGGCAGGGCCACTGGCTCCTATTTCTGAGTCAGATGCCTTTGCAAACTGCATGACGCATCCACTCCCCAGGCTAACGCCAATGATACCATCTCCAAACCTCTTCAAGAGGTCTACGTGAGGGGATATCCCTTCCCCGGGAGTATAGAGGTTTAGTATAACCTGCCGCGCTTGGGTAGGCGTGGCGGGGAAAAGGAGATTGTGCGTTGATTCGGGTATATGTGGTTTGAGAAGCGTGGAAAGGGTATCAAGTAGGCTTAGAAGAACCGGTGGAAGTGANGATGGAGAGCTGGGGGAGAAACGAGTGAAGAGCATTATTTGATTCACTTCCGAGTTTCTGAAATATGTTGACATGCAGAAGGATGTAACTGAGTCGGCCAGCTCTATTGGGAGCTCAAGTGCAGGTATGAAGTATAGACCNGGTATATTAGGGGCTATTTTCAATGCGGGTTTGCATTTAGTAGGCTGAGTATATGAGGCTGAGCAGTCTAGAGCATCGCTGAAGAGAGAAGTAGCAGAAAACAGAGATGNNGTGGCAGATGGAGTGGGAGTCGTTTCCGTGGATTTCGTCAAGGGGATGTCAATGCGTAGCTGCTTTCTTGGGTTGGGTATATGGTCATCCGCCGTGAGCTTTCTCTTGTTACTCACTTGAACCGGGGACGTATTCACAGTCATTGGTTTCGGTACGGTGACCACGATCGGGGCTCGGCGTCATGATCGGATGCACGTGCTCACGCCAGATCAATGAGATCACTCAAATTTGATCAACGATCGAAATTGGCCTTCCGGCACCGGGAAACATTTGATAACCGGAACTAATGATCGAAGGTTTCCTCCACTGTCTGTGCTTTATTTACGTTACACCGAGTCGTCGTCGCCTCCCGTTCCCTCTCCTGCTTTGATTATTGCGAGCGCTCTTTTATATTTATTGGAATGGCCTCGGAAGACATCAGCGCCGTCGCTCACATCAAGGGTAATGCCTCAGATGACATCAAACGCGTCCTTGGAAATCCTGCTGCATTCTTTCGGACCTTCCGAACACAGGACTTCAATCAACAGTTATTCGGAGACGCAATCTCGGACCGGCTAGTATGTACTGAGATATCTTTGTACAAGAAACCAGAAGAGCCAAAGAAGATTGAGGCAAAAGTTGTCGTGGAGATCACAGTACAGGAAGGTAAGCATTGAAGTTGCGAGATATTCTCGAGTACAAGCACCCAACAGTGGAAAGCGTGGGTGAACTCACTAGTAGACGCCAAGTATAGATATGGTCAACGGCGGTGGAAATATTCATGGAGGATGCTCAGCATTCCTCATTGATATGTGCGTCGACCTCAATCGCACCTCCCCAGCGAGAAGGCATTGACTTGTGATTTTCATGGGTCAAAGGTGCTCTTCACTATCACTGACAGCGCTAAATATGTATGCTACCGGAGAGGTCACGCCAAGCGTATCGCAAGCTCTCAACGTAGTATATCACTCCCCCGGTGGATTGTGAGTGATGCCGCTGCAAACTAATGTTGAGGCACTCAATCTGTTCCACAGGGGTGATAAATTACGTCTCGTAAATACTACGTTGACTCTTGGTGGAAGAGCTCATTCCGCTCGAACGGAGGTATGCCTTACTACTCCAACGACCTTGAATAGTTTATAAACCGTCCGCTTTTGTAGATATGGAACTTGACGCACCACCGGTTGGTTGCTTCTGGCACACATATCAAGATGCAACCCTCGGCGCCACCCAAGCACTCTCTTTAACGCTTACAACAGAATTTGGTTCATTAATAGTCGTTAGAAACATGTTAATCTACGATACGGTACCATCCCAGTCAACTTCTGGTTACTTTGTGGCGGAATTAATGGATTGATGCAATGAAGCTCAGGGCTTCGTGAGAACCGTTGACGCTGATCAGCACAAACAGGTGATTTAAGTACGGCGCCAAATCTCAGGCGCTCAAGATTGAACCTGCATCACGATGCTTAGTGACTTCTTTCGGGAATCTTGCATACCCGTTTCCCATTCACCCACCACTGGCCTACTGCACATATTATACAAATGCTCGAGCGACCCCCGCCGACGACCTCACCAGACAACATCAAAGGCAACGCCTCGAACGCGACGAGAGAGCTCCTGTGCAACCCAGCCGCTTTCTTTCAAGGACGCTATGAACGCAACGTGCCTCCTTTCGGGAATGATATTCTAACAAAGGCCATTGTCACTGAGGCTAGTATCGTATCTAAGCGAGAAGACGAACTGAAGAAAGAGGCCATCGTGGTCATAGAACTTGAAGTCACCGAAGGCGAATCTTCCATTATTCTGGTTTGAAGTAATCATCTGAAACGTTTGTAGAAATGACCAACGGTGGTGCTGCCATTCACGGGGGCTGTCTGGCATTCCTTGTTGACTGGTACGAAGTCAGTTTGTTCAAGTGTACAGATTCATCTTACACAATGCTAGTCTTACGACACTCGCATTGGTTGCATACAGTATTGATGTCGATGACGAGTTCTTTAGTGGTGTCTCCCAGTCAATCACCGTCACTTATCATTCACCAGCGGCTCGGCATGTTTTTTCTCCTCGGGTCATTGAACAGATCAACCGACTAATATAGAGATATTCTTCAGCGGCGATAAACTGAAGATTGTGAACTACACTGTCGCTGGAGGAGGCAGAGCTAAAACCGCACGTTGCGAAGTAAGCCTGAGGCCTCCCCTATCCTCATATCTTTCAATCCCTCATGTGAATCCGCCCCTACATTACTCTTGGCAGATTTGGAACGCGACCCACCACAGACTTGTCGCGTCTGGGCTACATATCAAAATGAATCCTTCCAGGCCCGTTTCGAAGCTATAGGATCCACCGGTGGCTCCTGACGGCTAGTTTTTCCTTCCGTATTGTCTTTAGCCCCAACCGTGAGTGACATTAAATAATCCCAATTTCATACTGATATCCTGCAATAGTTTCTTGGAATATTTTCAGTCCATTTGTAACCCGGGGTATAGAATTTTCTGCGTGCGCCTCCAGCCCCCTCATTTCGTTCCTTGTCTTTTCTCGGTTGATTTCGTATATGGACTTGTCTCCCTCGCCGCACATCTATACGCCAGGTCCAATTGTATTGACAAAGAAATGCTCCATTTATTTCAGAAATATCACATAATGCCAAAAGATTACTAGATCCAAGAAGGGTCCTGGCGGGCAAAAAAGTCTTCTATCTCAACCCACAGGGCTTCGCCTATCATTGATGATACTCTAGTCGAAGGGAAACGATAATCAACGATCTCTTCAATAGTCCATATTTCTGCACTTACCAATCGTCGCTCTCCACAGGTTGAGGGATGATGCCGGTGTTTTGCTCGGTACTTTCAATGAAGGGGCCCAGAATGCGGTCAATCTGGCGTGGCTCCGGTTGAGAGCTCCCAGCGGCAGGACTAGTGCTTCCTCCTCCGAAAAGAGTGCCGACGAGTGGGACATCTTTGATAATGTCAGTCGGACCCCCAGGCCCAAGCAGCTGACGGGCTGCGAAGTCGTTCTAAGTCAAAATTAGCCCTTTCGTTTTGCACGCAGGATGAAAAGTGGCGCTCTCACAGAGGCTGGGCTGCCTGAACAAGGAAGCTACCAAGAATTGTCACGAGGACGAACAAGTTGGGAAAAGAAGCGATAGTCGAAGAGATCATGTTTGGGGAAGTACAGGTGTTGGGAGTGATAATGTTCCAAACGCTTTCCCCCTCCTTTTATACCTCCATTTCTCTTCCAACCTCGAGGGATATCGGGACAGGCTTCCCTTGGTTTCTACCGTAGGCTATTTTCCTGGCTCCACAAGAAACAGTGGAACAATTGATCTCTGAACGAAGCGGACTCCCGTGAATTGCCTCCCCAACAGTGAGTCTCATACTCTAGCCGTTAAATCCGCACAGACGGCCATAGCCTCCGTCCATTACAAGAGTGAAATGAGCGCACGTAGGCTCCCTGGGATGTGCCACTGCCACCGCTAGTCTGTTTCAGGATAAGGAATCAGCAGTAACGGCCTCCTGTAATCCCGCATTAAGTCCTTGGACGGCCTTTTGACTAGGTCTATTTCGACAGAATTGTTGGGAGCACCATGAATGTATCACATATCGCATAATATTAGGGCTTCTAGCCCATTTTTATGGCTTCTTCTGACACATTCCTGCGGCTCTACATAAGAAGCTTAACCCACGAGGATGCCGATCTCCAAATTGTGATGGTGACCCTTTTACAATTCACCACTCGCCATTACTTATTTTCCTGGCGAAGGTCTATGGGTGTGGAAGCCCTCTATGTTTGTAGGGTTTTGCACATTCGCAAACCGATAGTTATTGACCAGTATTTCCGATCTGCTACGTGTGGCAATAGCTTCCATTGCAAAACACTGTTGAGTTTGGCGCCGAAATTGGATAGATTCTTGTGTCTCCGAACCCCCGAGAGAAGAAAAAGGAGGGCTGGAGCCCCACTGGCCTTCCATGAAACCTGAAAAAGACTCGAGATTGGCAGATGGGCGAGCTCCTCTGGACGAGTCGACGGTCCCTCGTATATTGAGGATCAGCCTTGGCACAAGGGGAAAGACTGAATAAGATTTCTAGGGTCCTCAATAGATAACATTACTTACCTGGAGCAAGCTACAGATTGTGAACTCCGCATAATACTGTGGAACAAGGGTCAGTCATTTGAAGTAGATGGGGTTTGTCTAGTGAGTACCTTGCTGCGAGATAGGTAAAAGGCTGAGGAGCAGCACTCCAGATAATTATATTGAATGTCGAAATGCCTGTAAATTGATACTGAGTACTACTCTCTTCCAGCATCGGTGGCTCTACTGTACCTGTCATAACTAGATTTGTCGGATAAGGTAAACTCAAATATGACCTGCAAGGGAAGCCCAAAGCTCACTGAAATAATACAGGAGACCTAAGCATAAGTCAATGAGCGCGAGGCCGAGGTCAAGTACTCTGGATTTCCTTACCGTCACGATAAATGATAGNAGCCAGCCTCGAGCTATTGCTCAGACGCGCTGCATGCCCTGAGTTATTCAATGAGCCAGGCCACTTGGAAAAGACGGAATGGTGCTAACTATTCCTCCAGGTATCAAACACAGTCAATATGAGGACCACTTCCAGAGTGTTAGTATTCGAGTAGTAGGATCGACCTCATTGTGCACACCAATTTCAAAGACAAAGAGTGGGACCCAAAATAGAACGAGTAATGTATGGCAAGACCTCCCCGTACACAAAGGGGCGCAATTATGGCTGAGGTTGGATGGGAACCCTGTTAAGATAGCCAGCTATGTGAATGATGGTCAAAAGGCAAATTATAAACTAACATGTCATTTTCGAATACCAATATATAGTTGTACCCGTCATCGTCCCTGCTGATGCCTAAAGACAAGCATTGAACCTCAATTATTACAAGAGTGTAATAATAATAATAACTCACCAGGCAGAGCGCAGTGAGGAAAGCCAAGAGCGCCTTTGATTGGTAAAGAGCGTGAATTCGCAAAACGAGTGTGTCTGGAGATATCGCATCATTAAGCCTTCGATGAACACTCCGTTTGCGCTGGAGTACCAACATTCAATTGACGCAAAAACAATAATCCCGGTGATTCCAGGTCCAATGAACAATAATTTACAACTGCAAAGTAAGGTTAATTAATGGCGGTCACTAAGAAAAAAAAAGATTGCCTTACGCCTAGTAGATCTGTAGTCAGCACAATGCAATCACGGAGTCAACGACGAGGACAACTGACTTCAATGCTCAAATTTGGTGCAAGTAGAACTAACGATTGGCGTTGTTTAGAAGTTATACTCTGGCACGGAATCCTGGATAACGTACAGAGAAGGTCGAAGATGAAAAGGAGGGGAGGGCAGTAGCGGTTCTGGAAAAGCGATCCATTTAGCATGATTACATTTTCGAAATCAGCCTAACAGGAGGCCCTCACAAAAAAGAATAGAAATTTCCCCGTTGTCCAGGGAGCAGGCCATACGACATTGACCTGGGCTTGTGTGAGTACCACTATCTCTCCTTTAAGGATTGTTGCAAATCCAATCACAAACCTCTTGATCCAGGGTCAGGATGATGTCCCAAATCATCAGGCATTCCATCGCAACTAAAGGTATCGTTGTGAAGCTAGCTGGGAGGGAATTGGCGACACAGCTCACCATAAGTGTGCTGTTCGATTCACAGTGGGTCAAAATATGCCAGAAGACGATCGAGGTGAAGGACCCACTTTAGTTGCACTCTCTTGCAACAGCGATGAGAATAGTGAAGGGAGGGCCGACATGATCCTGGCGTTGTACACACGTCCAAAGAAGTTATATACACTCATGCTAGAAAGGTGATATCCGAACTCAGCATGTTGGATAACATTCCAATTCGCAAGATCGAAATTAGAAGTCCGGCAGCCCCTCGTGGTACTGGAACGAGTGAGGTAGGGCAGCAAGTGAAAACGACCAATTCAGGTCAACAGAGGCTCTCACCTTCACGACCTTGTGGCCCGAGACATCGCCTCACGCACGAAGGTGAGACGGCTGATGAGATGGATCAACTTAGCTCTATTATTATTTGATACGATCAGGATCCAAGCGGACGATGGCCTGCGACAAGGAGGATAAGGTGAGTGTAATATGGGAAGAGGCACTCATTTAGTAACATTTCCATGCGCCTTGATCGTTCGAGATAATGCATTTTAAATTCCATGCGTGTTGGTCCATTGAGATTTATCATCTTTTGGGTGAATCGGTAACAGGCCTCTATAGCAACGATTCAGTCCGTACGTCACTGGACCTGAGGGGCTCAGAAATCAAGGAAACTACTCTTGATATTATCTAGAGAGACGTGGTCCTTATAGCGTCTATCGAGAATATGACTCAACGGCATGTTTTGACGGTGGTTGACGGGTGTAGTGAAATTACAGGAGGTTCGAGAGTTGTCATCAGTGCCGTGAGTTAATTTTGATCCTCTCTTCCGAGAAAGCAGTTTTTCCATGCAGAAGTGGAGGGTGTTGACTTGGAACGACTGATCAAAGCGACTTCCTCCCTTGACCGAGATAGCTCGCCGACTAAGTACTTCTCCTGTAGCTTGAAAGGTCGGATCAAATGATGAATGATGGAACGGGAAACTGAGTGTCCGAGTTGGCTCCCTGGCGTCGCTGATTTTCAGCGCCACTTGTGAAGCCACTGCGGAATCGGTCTCAGCTCGGTTCCCATGATCAAACGAATGAAGTGATTTAAATTGCATGATGGCCCCCTTCATCATCCAGAAAATGTCAATATGATTAGAATACAAGGAACGACACACTCATCAGAGTAGCTGATCATGGAGGACTCGTGTGACCGAATAAGTCTGGCTTCTAGTTATTCCAGATAATCCACTATCTCCCTCCACGAAGTGCAAGAACAAGATGCAGCACAGCTCCAGCACTGACGCCGAAATCCCTCGCAGTCTTATCATCTGGCCTGGTGTCCACTTTGTTACTTTTTGCTTCGGAAGTTCGCAGATAAGAACGTACATTTGCCGGCCACTGAAGATCAATCGTTGTTGTGGGGGCGGAACACCAGATTGTTCCTCAACCTTCTCCTTGATGCGAGTGATCTATTGTTCCAAGCCGCTTAGTATCATCGATGGTTGTGTGGATACTGATATGCTCGTACCTTATCATCGAGGTCGATATCGAGCTCTATCTAGGATTAGACACACAAAAGGCTGGTTTTAGCCTTTTAATAAGCGATCCGCGCATTATCCTTCATACCTCCTTCCCAGTGAGTGTCTAGAAGGATAACGCGTTAGATGGTAGCAGGAGGTTACAGTCATTAGATTATACCTTGACTTTGATCAGCATAGCTAGAGTTCCGCGGCGACTGAGTTATGAAGGCAATAAATCGTGCCTACAAATGAAATGCGTTCGAGTATGCTGGTAGAGGAAGGTAGTAGAGAGAAACGCGAGTCAGAGAGAGCAGGTTCAGCCTGAGCGTATTAGCATTCATTAAGTCACATGACAGTATTGCCAGATTGGATTCTCTGATGAGTTATGTAAGCGGCGTTGTTGAACGGATCGCTGGGCAGAAGCTTTGTTGCTTTGTTCTGTCACTTTCGCCCTCTCCTTAAGGTCTTCGCCGAACCTTTACCCAGCGGAACCAGTCTATGATTCAGAAACGAAGCAGAGCAAAAATAGCCGAAGTCACTTATCGATGGGGCTCTGAACTCGGGCCGTGGTCCTGCCCTCATTTGCCAGTACCTGCATTAATCCTTTGCGCGCCAAACAAAAAATTGGCGGTTAGACTTGGCATCGTTACCAGCAGCCAGAGGATATCCGACTCAACCCTGCTTTTATTCTTGTAGCCCTTGCGGAACCGTGTTGAACTCCTCTCCTTCCCCAATGGTATTTCTTGGCAGGGCGTTAGGTCGACTTTGCTCCTTCGGATGGACTGGATATCAGATTATTTCTGTTCTTGTCGTGTTAATATATTGATCCAGAATTATAGAAGCATCTCCCTCGCCATTAGGCTCGTGGAATCAATGGGTCTCACGGAGGCGTACTCTATTGCTTCTCAGCGTCTATGATAGTAGCCGATATTTTTCCGTCTACCCCACTTGCGTCATATGGTGGGCGATCGACTTGTTCGACTAGTGTGCGCCCCTGGGCGTCCAAGAAATCGTGGAGCCTTGATATGTTGCACTCTGCGATTGAGAACAGCAGTGATATGGTAACAACTCCGAGAAAAGGCGGCATGAAGCCCCCAGTGACGCTCGGCTAGTTCCCTCCCTTGATCACGGAATCGCAGGTAATGGCAGTTTGAGGTAAAAATAGCCTTTTCAAGCCCATTCGAATCATTCCACGCACCTTTCGCTTCTCGAGAAGCGATTCTGTCAACGATCTGTAATTATCCCATGACAGGTCAACGCCTTTAACGGGGAATTCGTGGAAGAATATACACTTGAACAGCCAATCTACGTGTACGACCCGCCCCGCCCAGCCTAAACATAATTCAAAAAAGCTCTTGGCATGTTTTGGAAGAAGGGCTTTTTAAACTGATGTTAGCCAAAAGAGTATGTCGCTTTCCCTCCCTCCTTCGGAAGGCTGTCTCTCCTACACATTTCGAAAAGCAGAAGGTAGCGACACACAATGGCTTCAACCGAGAAGAAGGAAGACTCCCACCAGGACAAGTCGGTCGATGTCCTGGTATCCGAGATGGCGATGCAAGATAAGACACCCTGGTATCGAAAGCCAAACCTACGCCTTCTGTACTTGATTTTCCTGCCCACATGCTTGGGCGTGGAAATGACCAGTGGGTGCGTATGGGTCTCTGTATGGCACCCTTTCCGTCTGATGAGTATTAGTTTCGATGCCTCAATGATGAATGGTCTTCAAGCCGTTGACTCATGGACCACCTGTGAGTATCACACCACTACCGATGAAGTTGCCAATCCGCTCAACCTTCGGCTAGTCTTCCACTCTCCTCGCTCAACTCTCCTTGGGCTTATGTCTTCCATGTACTCCCTTGGTGCTATTTTGAGTTTACCATTTGTCCCAGTGTTGAGTGACGGCCTTGGTCGGAGGCGAGCCATTTTCCTCGGTAGTATAATCATGGTGATCGGCGCCATCATCCAGACTTGCTCGAAAAACTGTGAGCCGGAATCTCATCTGAAGTAAAGGAATCATCGCTTACCATATTAAATCAGTCGCTATGTTCGTAATCTCTCGATTTATTTTGGGACTGGGTATTCCGCTCGCTATTGTCGGCGCGTCCTCCCTTATTGCAGGTGAGCTGAGCTGCCGCTGTATCTCACACTCTGCGTTATACTGAGTAACTTCACTCTCAGAGCTCTCCCACCCGAAAGAACGAGCGATTATGGGCTCCTTATTCAACTCTTGCTACTTCATCGGATCAATTGTTGCCGCTGGAGTAACACTGGGCACCTTCAACATGAAGAGTAATTGGGGTTGGCGTACTCCTTCTCTTCTCCAAGTCTTCCCTTCTTTCCTTCAAATTACCTTCATCTGGTTCCTCCCAGAGTCTCCCCGTTGGCTTATCTCCAAAGGCCGTGGGGATGAAGCCATGGCTTCTTTGGCAAAATATCATGCCGAGGGTGACATGAACTCTGAGTTTGTTAAGGCCGAATATGTTCAGATCGAACAGACTCTGGAGTTGGAGAAGGAGACCTCAAAAGTCGGATGGATGGACATGCTTTCTCAGAAGGGTATGAGAAGGCGGTTATTGATCGGTGCTTTCCTGGGTTTGGTGACTCAATGGAGTGGTAATGGATTGATCTCGTGCGTTCACCTTTTCCACTCATACAACCTTCGAGACTGACCAGAAACTCGAAGATATTTCTTGGCTCCTATTCTGGACAACGTCGGAATCCACGATAATCGAACAAAAAACTTGATCAATCTAGCCAACACCTGTTGGGGTTTCATCAACGCTACTGCCTTTGCTTTGACTGTATCGAGGTTCAAGCGCAGAACCATGTACCTTGTTGGTTGCAATTTTTCACTTCACGAATCAACTTCTTACCTCAATTTCAGCTATGTACTTGTTCTCTCCTTGCCATTTTCACTGGCTGGACGATCTGTAGCGCACGGTATGCGCTCACAAAGAACCAAGATTCCTCCCGTGCGGTCATCGCGTACGCATCTAAACACCCTCTTCATCTAGGGATTTAGCTGACACGAATGTATAGGTTCATATTCCTCTATAGCCCGGCGTACAACCTTGCCTATAATGCCCTTTCTTACAGTGAGCATTCTGCCTAATTGATGGCCTAAAATCGTCTTCTCAACAGGCTTTATAGCTTTCCTTGTTGAACTCTTCCCATTCCATGTTCGTGCCAAGGGTATCACCGTCTTCCAATGGTTCAGTCGTATGGCTGGTTTCTTCAACCAGTTCGTGAACCCTATCGGTATTGCCAATGCAGGCTGGAAGTACTACATTAGGTCAGTCTCGTCTATATGCTCGGAAGTCCAACTCCAACCTAATCATGGAGCAGCTATTGCATCTTCCTGGTATTCGAGATCACCTTTATATTCTTCTTGTTCCCCGAGACATCTGGAAAGACCCTCGAGGAACTCGCTTTCCGTAAGTGCTACAGTCAATCACACGTTGACTTTGTTGATTGACTGATTCGTTTTTTCGCCGACTAGTTTATGAGAAAGATGAGCTCGAGAAGCAGAGGCAACGTGTTGAGGAAGAATTGCATAAGGATCACCCGGGTGAGCAACGTGCCGGAAGTACAGAGAAAGAGAGTATCGAAAAGATCGAGCGTGGCGGGAAGACCGCGTAAAGTAGAGAAAACAGTTCTATCTCTACCTCCTAGCCGACAACAGACGTTGAATTGTACACTAGCGGCTACGAACGATACGAGATGTAAATGTCCTCATCATGATTGTAAACAAGTCGAGCTTACGAATTGTGTGTACATAAACACATGTCTATCTTGCCCGCCGAATCTTAATGGTTTCAAGTTGACTGCTTCGGAACGCTTTGGACACGCAACGGTTCACACAAAGCTTACGTAGCACTATGTAATACATCTTAGCTTTCGAACTGAAGCGCTTCCAAACACTAGTCAAAAGGCGGCATCATACTGCCAGTATCTACCAGCTACTGCGTGTTTCTGGCATTCGAGGTCCTCGTTTAACGCCTGTTCCCTGTTACGACTGGATATATTAATGAAAGGCTCGCGTTTCGAGTGATTCAATACCAGTGACGAGCTGCTTCTGCTCATCGATTGGCTTTGCTCTATCTTTAGTCACTTACGAGAAGCATGAGCTCGAGACAGAGGCAGCGTGTGGAGGAGGAGTTGTAAAAAGGGGCATCATTTTCAAGATGAAAAGTGTTCGGGGGATATAGACTCAAACGTCCAAGAGCGCATAACAGTAACACTTCAAAGCTTTGTGGCGGAAGATGAATCCGGGGCTAGAATACATCCGAGATTTGCGTCTCGGATGGAAATCGAGGTGGATATAGTAGAGCTAATGGAGCCCCTACCGCATCAGAGTCAGCGCGGAATGATTCAAGGCGGGGAGAGAAAAACTAGACAAGCATGCTGCGCAAGAACCAGTGGAGTCACTGAGGAGAGTACAAAGAGCGAACAGCCGGCTTACATAATTTTGATGCTATGCGCATCAGGTTGTGCAGCGAAGGTAACTCAGAACCATGGAGGTCGACACTACCCCAACACCGCCCATTGCACCATTGTCGCGTGAAAATGTGAGTACAAAGACACTCGCGCTAAAATATGCTAATCTCTACTCAGACAGCGCCTTTTCTGATACGAACGTTTGTCAAAATCGGCTCATTCCACCGACTTACATTCTTCGAGGATGGCTCACTTCCAACAACCGACGAGCACCAGATCCACACCTGGTGTGTGCTTCAGAAAATGATTATGTATTTTGTATGGTATTGCTAATGAAAAAATTCAGGAAGGACGCTACACTGCGCGAGCTCCTAACAACACTACGCAATGCTGCTCCCCATGTCCCCGAATACAAACATCCCCTCGCCCGTTTCTCCTTCCGTACAGTCTACGCTGACCCAGCCCTCAAAGGTCGTTTCTCTCAAAAAGACCTTGGCATGGTTTATTCTCGCGACATCCTCGGTGAACCTGGTTCCCTAAATGTTACCGCCCCACGACTTCTTGAAGATGCCGAGGGCGAAAGCAGAGAACCTACCGAACGTGAAAAAGAAGAGCGTACACTTGAGGATCTCAAGTTTGTACCCGGTGATTATTTACTTGTTGCGGTTTTGTTGCCGAAGAATGTCACTATGCCGAGTGAGATTTCGATTAAAGGCTCGGGGAGTGCTGTGGGTGCTAGTGCCGGCGGTAGTTGGAAGAACGCTCCCGCTGGGAGAACTGACGCCGGTTGGGGAGGGCCTGGGTCAAGTGCTGCCCCGAGGGGAAGTGAAGGACACTGGAGAGGTGGTGATTCCAAGAGACCACCTCCTGGCTCCCGGAGGGGTGGAAGAAATAATGGTGATTCTGGCAGAGATAAAGATCTAGATCGCGATTCACGCGTTCCTCCACCAAGGCGTCGTGATGACTCTCCACCTCCACCTCCACCGCGTGGTGGGCGAGGGGGAAGAGGTGGACATAGACGTTCACGGTCGCGCACGCGCTCGCCGCCGCCAAGGAGACGTTATGATTAGAGTATATTTGCTTTGCTTGATGTCTACTATTTCTGTAGAGGCTGAATGCACTCAAATTTTGGACCAACTCAATGCTCAGAAATCGTGTTGAATATGCTACGGCTACAGAAGCGACACACAAATACAACGATGGCTATGGAAAGAGGTCAGTATTTGTCGAACGACGGAGTATGGATAGAAGAATCAGACATAAATATAATGATTCCGGTTAGACTTGTATCCTCACCGAACACTCAGTTGAGGGAGTCTGTATTGTCATCGCATTGACGATGCCAGCCGCAAAAAAATAGAGAAATTCTAAACCCACCTTAACGGTTCTTGAAGTAGTCAAGGAGGACGTGGAGACCCTCGGACTCAACACCAAAGTCCTTGACAACAACACAGCTGCAGCCAACGACCTTACGGGGGTTGCCCTCACGGTCGATCTTGCAGAGACCAGCCCAGGTACCGAGAACCTTGGCATCTCCGACCTTGATCAAGTTGATCTTGTGCTCAGCGCAAAGGGCCTCAATGAGTTTGATGTACTCGGCCTCAGTGCAAGTCTCGACGAGAACGCAAAGGTGGGCCTGACGCTTGTCAAGGGCCTTGGCGCATTCACGGAGACCACGAGCAAGACCATCGTGGACAAGGGCATTTTTCAAAACTTGCTGTTAGGGATTTTAGCACCGATCTTCGATCGTTAGAGAAGGTGATACGTACTTGGAGAGCCTCCTCGACGGTAAGCTTTCCCTTGGGGGCCTCGGTGGAAACCTCGACCTCAGCGGGGGCGGCGTCAACAGCAATGTCATCTCCAGCGTCAGACATCCTAACAAGACCTCAACATCCATATTTCATGGGCATCAACAGAATTATACGCACTTTTCAGTGAATTCAGAGAATGCGATTAGTGGTGATGTCTTCGTCCGCTTTCGTTGATGTAAGGAAAATTAGAGTTTACGCCTGCGTTGTCTATATCACACAATTCAGGCTCCGATTCGGCATGATCCGGTACATCGACGATCATGCCGCTTACGCCGAATTCGTGCTCAAACGCGCCCTGATCTCGTTACTTCAACTATGGTCAGTGAATCCACAATCTATCTCGCGTATAACTCACAGCTGTAATACAGAGTCTAGTATTTCTGAACTCACACGAGTCATCAGAACGTATATCTCATTGTTGACCAATCCGCTCCACTCAAAATCTCATCAACTTCTTCCAGGCCATACCGACACCATCTGGGGCGCTGCCTGGACATCTGCAGATAACGCAGTATCAATCTCAGCAGATGGATCCATAAACCAATGGTCCTGCGTCACTGGCCAACTTCATCCACCGAATGCGACACCCCCAGCTCCACATACCCTCGCACTTGTCTCCCTGTCTGTTTCTCCCGATGGCAAACGCGCGCTGTACAACAGTCTTGAAGGCCATACTTGGCTTTGGGATCTCGAGTCCGGAAATGTGATAGCTTCTTATGAGAGCTATTTGGACTCTAAAGCAGAGATCGAGCCTTGTGAGTACAACTTTCTCGCGCCTTCAGGTGCCCGCATGCTCGAATGAATTGATTTTCTGACTTGAGGGTTCTAGCTTGGTCTGTTTCTTTGAACCCCAATGGTAGCACATACGCGTCATCCAGTGCTTCTGGAAATATTACATTCCATTCCGCAGAACCTAGTAATTTTGGCGAAAAGATCTCTTCCATTCCATCTGGACGCGTCAAGTTCGGAATGAACTGCAGGCATGTACGCCACATCTCCAATCTTCAACGCGCATAATCCGCATTTTTCTGACCTATCTCTGTTCATCCTTTCTCAATCCAGTCACCCGATGGCAGAAAAGTAGCATTAGCGCTCGAAACGGGCCAAATATATGTTTTTGACCTCGAAGCTAACGCCTTGTCAACAACATTCACCTCGCACGCTATGGCCGTTCGATCTCTTTCATGGTCTGCTGATTCGAGTGTACGTATCATCCGATCGTACCAAAACATCCTGAATTATCTTAATGCGCTCTTCATTTACAGTTGCTTATGAGTGCTTCGGAAGACAGAAGGCTCGTTTTACATGATGTTCGATCATCCCCTGGTGGGACCGTTGCTTCTTTCACGGGTCACACAGCATGGGCATTGACTGTCGATATATCTCCTGATGGGAAACTTGCTCTCTCCGGGTACGTTTATCCTATTACCCCTTGGCGCTTTCTTTTTTAACCTTCGAGGGTTGTAACTTTATTTTTCGGTTTTCCGTATAGATCGGCGGACAAAACGATTAAAGTTTGGGATATCGGGGCCCGAACGGCTGTATCAACGATTCAAGATACGGGTGAAGTGTGGTCTGTCTCATGGAGACCTAAGCCCGCAGCTGTAGGGTCGCCAGGCGCATTCCTTACTGCTGGGGAGGATGGAATTGTCCGATGGTGGAAGGCAGGTGGCACATAGAGGTTGATACCCCAAATGTCATTTCGATTTTTTCCTGGCCAGTCTTATGTGCGGTTTGGGTGACGATAAATTATATTGAGCTTTTCTCGATGAGGGACATCTGGTTTAGGTTATATTGGCCAGAGTGCTACACTCATAACGCATGTTTTCAATGTGCACAGGGCAAGCGACCCCAGCGAGTCGTGTGTCAAACCAACGAAAAAATGGAAGCTTATCTCGCCACTGATAGAAGGGAATATTGAAGAACAATAATATGAAAGCGATTTAACATACGTTTCTTCGCACCGTTCGCCCTATGTGGTCGGTTCCGCCCGGGACTCATGTACACCAGTGTGATCATACTATGACGGATCAAGATTTAATCTCGCTCCGTCAATGATGCGTCATATTGGTCATTCAAGCGAGACCTAGTTTGCGCCAGCTAAATGGACCGTGCATGCCATCTCACTAGATCTGCAGGAAAGGGATGGTAAAAGGCTCTGTTTTCGGCGTTCAAACGGCTTTCACAGTCCGTGTGAGCGGGATAACAGTATCGATAGCAAATAAATGTCGGTAGATTACGAAGCGAAGACAAAAACAATGTGTAGCGCATACTCATACATGATGGTATCGATTAGAAGATCTTGAGTGCCGATTGATGGAGAGAAATTAAAACAAAACCTATTCAATGAACATAGTATTCAGACTATCGTCGAGAACGTGTATAACAAATGTTCCTGGAACACGTTCTCGTCATTCAAATATGCACCCTGGTCAGCGCAGAGATGACGTCGTCAGAAATGCGAGCGTTGTCCATACTATTCTGCAACTCGTCAAGAGGCATGACCGCTCCCATGAGCCAAGCAATACAAGCATTAGCCTTGGTGTTCCCATTTGACCGACCAGCTGTCGAACAGAAAGAGAGTAAGTCAACGCCTCTCCCAAGCAATGTGAAGTAAATACGACTGACCTCTCAAATAGTTGTACTGGCGTTGCACTTTTTCTATCTGTGAGCCGTCAAGGGGAAATATCCGACCCTCTTTTGTCTTCTGTTCGGCTTATTGGGGGTAAGCCGAAACAACGTGTATCAGAGATCAAAGATGATCGACCGAATAATCGCATCGCTCACCATTAGCCAACGCTCGAACAAACTGTTCTTCCAATGCTGGAGGTATCGATTTGTCATGGGCCGGGTACTCAGCGACATGAGCCCAGAAATATTCTTTCGGCCACTCGATCATACCTAGAAACAGAAACAGAAGACACGATTATGAAATCAGTTCACCCCAATCACCACAGCTCTAGCCATAGCCGTAAGACCAACGTGAGTACACATACCGTGTTCCCCCCACTTGTAGGATTTCCCGAGCGTACGCGAATGAATGCCAACTACAGCCGTATTGGTCGCTAAATCGCCATCCGTGATCGTCATAACCCAATCATTCGGCAGTCTCTGAAAATCCCTATCATCCGCAAGTTCTTCATAACAATCGTTTCTGATCGCCAATAAAAGAGCTCGAATCCCTGGATCGCGTATGTCGTCCGTCGTGAGTAATCGCATGCTCAGATTGAAGTAGTACACATCGAGATTGGGATGCAAATAATACTGCCATGACTCGGGGACTTCAGATCTATTAATCAATGACATTCAATGGAACAGAAGAAAGGAGGGAAAGATGTTGTAAGTTAGTTAAGTACCGGCAACACACGATGGAAGGTGTAGGGGAGGAAAGGGAAGGCGGTTAAAATTGGGTTTTGGGATTGATATAGCCTACCTCGTGTCAAGCGGATAATAATTTGTTGTTTCAATAAAATCGAGCATCGCACCTGAACCGGTGCTTGATGTCGATGATGGGGTTCTAGCGACTTTGGAAGGGGCCATCGCTTGATTCAGAGTTTGGATGCGGCGAGTGCTGTTAAACACAAACGAATAGGGAAGGAAGAGGCTATTCGTTGCCAAAAATCGCCGAAAGACGTCGAGCTTTTCGATATCGTTCACCACTTCTGTCCAGCTTTTATACCTTCCGATACCCACCCAACCACCCACGAATATGAATGGAATTTCAAGTTCCGATTCTGCCCAAGACCATCTAGAAACAGATAACCTGACCAAGGGAGTTATGCAGTAGAAGCATTATGAACCGGTATCACGGAGTCAAAGGGAGAAAATACCGCACGCGTGAACTACATGACGGTTCTCCGCTGATGGTGAAGATGATGACGCCGTTGATACCGTTCAAAGCGTGGTCATATCTCAATTACGATTGACTCCGCGATCCCGACCCTGACGCCTTCATCCGTTTAACATTCCATTCAACGAAGAAGTGACGAAATGAAAACGGCAAAAGCCACTGAGAGCAAAGGTCCCAGTTCTCAAGGCTATAGGTTTTCTGGATTCTGGGCACTCATATTTGCGTAAACCATGAGGCCAGAGCACTTGACATAACAATAACGTCTGAGTGTGAAATAGCATGGCCATTTCTGAGATTGCCGGACGCCTCGAGGAACACGGGAGAGGAAATGGAGGAGTGGAAGAGTGTCAAGTTTGGATGTTTGCCGATCTAGAGGGTCTGATATTCCATTCCTGTGGGTTCCATGAGCCTATCAGATTCCTTCCCCTGAATCGCCCATAATGGGTCACCGGTCAAGAAGGTCGTTCTGTTAACACCCCCGCCATTGTTCATAACAATACATCATCACCTGATCAGCCAAAGAGAAGGCTAAGCCCGGCGTCCAAGAGTCTTTAGGAGTTTACAAGAAGTCTACAATAGAATTACATGAGATCGATACACTACCACATATGAAATAAAAATAACACAACTGCGCATGCAACGAAAAAAAAATACAAATTCGGCGGCGGGGCTACGGGAGTCTATGTACAAAGGAATGGAAGAAAGCATCCTTAAATCCAGGGTTGAAAGATGAGATCAACAAATAAAGCAAGAATCTTTCCAAAAGCTGCTGCAAAACAGGGAAAAGTACCGACGGAGAATATGTCAGCGTATCCAACGACACGCCCAGACGCTGCAAAAAAACAAATGACGCATCGGTATTAAGACTCCGACTAGGCCGCGTGATAGCGACTGAATAGCAAGAAAATGATCAATCGCGGCCTTCTGCACGCCAGCCCACGCTGTTACGACTATTATCAGCCTCGTGAACAACCCGAAATCGACAATGAAGCAACGGGAGAAGAAAATCAAGCATACCTCATGGTCCACAAAGCAAATCCCCACTCCGAAATGGAATTACTCGAGTCCTAAAATCCAGCTCGGTACATTTCAGACTCCATACCCAGATTCCTAGGGCCGTCCGGAGCATTGCTGAGAATCGTCATTGGTTGACGATACAACAGCGATCGTATGAGCATTTCCAGGTTGCGATTGTGGCAATCCTAAAGATAGCGACTCATGAGTCATGGCGGACGATTCAATGAAAACCGTTTCCTCGGCATCTACATCCATTTCCCCTTCGGCGTCAGCGTCAGTATCATGACCGTCTTCATCTGGCATGAAACTACTGCTGGCGTGAGATCCGACTCCAACGCTGTCCCTCATATCTCTCGCTGCTTCTTCTCCGCCAGGTACATCTCCAGAACTAGGTTTCTCATGAGGATCGTGTCGTCGTTCATCACTCTCAGCCACAGACGTCATCGTCATCGCTGAGTGATCCACTACTAACACTTCGTCGTCTGCCTGAGTATCTTGTGAATTCGGACTGGGTGTGCCCGTGTCATGCTGCTGGGGCACACGTGCGCGATCTTCCATGTCAACGGTGGGCGAGTCTGGCGTAATACGGGTATCAGCTTGGACATGCGAACCCGAAAGTATAGGCGGCTGAGAGCGTAGCGAAGAAGTTCCATTGAGTGAAGGATGAGGGTCGTCGCCTATGTCTTCCGCAGCTGGCCGAGTAGAGGGTCCTGCGGTGTTTCTCGGCTCAGCAACAGCAGGTGGTGTAGGCGACAATGCCGGCGAGAGCGATGGTAGAGGAGGAATAGATTCTCTAGTCCCAGGAGAGAAAATCATTCTTGGAGCCGGAGGATTCCGTGAGGGCAGATCGGTAGATTTGTCGGCTTTCCGTTGCCGTGGTATCTTTGTAGGTTCCTTGGGTAGACGGTCCGTTAGTAGACCCTTGGATCGGCTCCTAGTGGAAAGTGGACTGCCTAAGATGCTACTGGAATACGAGTCTTGTGTCGCCCGTCCCTTCCCTTTGGGAGTCGTACCAGGCTCTGTCTCTTCTTCCGATGCTACAGCAGCACGTGCTCGAGTTCGCGGAGTTCCCTTCCCCTTATCTGGACCTCTACTCTTCGACGTGGATTTAGCTGGCGATTTGCTTGGTGATCGCCAATCAGAGTCAAACGCTGCTGCTGCCTGGTCTGCCAAAACATCCAAGGCGCTCCGGACGCGATCCTGTGAAGGCGTAGAGCCAGTTGCGAGCATGTCTACAAAGCCCTTCTTGTTGTGTAGACTTCCATTGCTGACCTTGCGCCGCTTCGGGAGCGGGCTCTCTGGTGGCTCCAGAGCCCCGGCTCGTCTACGGCTACTGGATTGTGATTTAGGCTCGTTGGACTCATCGTCCATCATGCTCTTAGCAGCGCTGAGGAGGGAGGCGAGGGGTGTCGGGTGGCTGGTGGAGGTGGAGGATTCTGTGGGAGTCTGAGTTGGCTTTATCGTTGGTTGTACGGGCAGTGGCGGATGATTGGTAGCTCGGGGTGTCGGTGTCATAGAGGTTTGATAGGCTGTAGTAGCGGGGGTTCGAACAAAGATAAATGAGTTTGGAGTCTGGCTTGTAGGTAGGTCGGATCGTGGTGTCATCAGGCTGGAGTTCAGAAAGTGCGTGGAATGTTGCCCGCTCGTAGTGCCGCGTTTAGGAGTTTTTGGCATCGAAGGAGCAGCAGACGAGCCAGGGCTGCCCGACAGATCCAACAAGTCTTTGCGGTAGTACGCGTTCGCGCCAGCAGCAGCAGCCGTCTTGTCCTGGCGTTCGCGCTCCAAACGCTCCGCTTCCCTCTCTCGCATTAAATCTTCTCTCTCTTTCTCAACACGGCGCATGAGACTTGAAGCTGCGCTCGCACGTTCTCGACCAAGCTTTCGGGCAGCTAGTAGAAGGTGCTCTGTCCGCGCATCTGCTGCAAGCGGTAACAGATTACTGCTGAGAAATCTCCTATGTTTTGATCTCGATTTCTTGGGAGAGTGATGGTGCGTCGAAGGAGTATGGGAAGCGGAGAATATGGATCTGCCAGGTGTAGAATGCGAAGACATTCGAGAATGTAAAGGAGTGAAGAACGTTGACCGAGATTGTCGTCTGTAGTAGTCAGAGCGGGGCTGCTCCTGATTTGAGTCTGCATGAGCTTGTGTGTGAGGTTGAGGCGTTCCAGTAGGCTTCGCTGGAGTCGAAAGAGCACTGCTTCGGCCCGGTTCCCCGACGAGGGTAGATTCGACAGCTTTCCGTTTCATCTGAGACGAACCCGGCTCAGCTAAGTGATCAGGCTGAGACGCAGGCGGTCTTTTGGATGACGAGATTGTCTGGGGCAGTGGTGGCTGCATAAGAAGGAGTGGTTTGAGTTTGCTGAGCTCCGACTCAAGTGCAGAGAAACGCGAGTGCGAGTCTTGTAGCTACCATAGAGGCTAAGTATTTATAGCATTTTAATGGTTCATAGACTCACCTTTTCTCGCAATGACTTATTCTCCGACTCATACGCAGAGCATTGGCGTTCTAGCTCCTCATCTCTCTGGGCCGAGTTCGCTGCTTTCGCACGTTGAGAAAGGAGAGCTTCCGCCATCCGAGCCCAGCCCTCTCTTTCCGCTTCCCACCGCTTCCTTTCTTCCTCAAATGATTGTACCAGGAGGTCACGTTGATTACCGAGCCAGCTGATGAACTCTGCTTGCCGGTGCAACTGCACAGGATCTACAAAGGAGCCAAGTAGTCTGACAACCTACAGGGTACATGAGCCTTGATTTATGATTATATGATATGAATGCGTACCATACTGCCAAGTTCATTCTCTCGTAGCGTGAGGTCTCCCGGAGATAAAGCATTCTGAGATTTCCAGTCAGAACCAAACCCCATGTCTACCACTCGACTCCTTATGTGCGCGATGTCCTCTTCGGAAAGCGGTTCTGGAGACTCTGGGCGTTGTGAAATTTCTTTAAAGATGCTGGGGCCGATATTCGCGCGAGTATCCGGGGAACTATTAGACATTTTAAGAGATTGAAGGGGTGGATCGCTACCCATCGCCGGGGGCGTTGGCGTCGGTAATCTGGTGCGCGGCCAAATCGTGTCCCTGCCAAACACGTCCACACAATGAAAGCCGCGACGCATCACGTGCAAATGATCCTGATCTCTGATTTGCTGAAATTATATCAGACCCCACCTCGCGCTGTGCCTCAGCGATTTATTTTATCACGCGAGGCTCTGTTGTAGAGACTACGTAAAAATAATTCCGAAAGGTCGTCCTCGATATCACGTCAATTTCAGAATCAATCCTCGGAACTTCAATTCCTGTACTACATGCCTAGAATTCAGTCCAAATTCAATCGCAAGACCACATCGTCCAGTAATATTGTAGACACTTCGTCTCTTAGGGAAAGGGCGAGAAATGAGGTGCATATCATGTCGAAATGCACTTAACAACCTCGCAATGACAATAATCAGGAAATGTTATTGACAGTGCCATCCATAGTAAGCAGTCGGGAAGGGAGAGACAAAAGAGAAGGGGTTGTGGATGAGAGAATCCTAATAAAACATGTCCTAGTGTACGTCTAGGCGTCACAGAGTGCTTTTCTCATTGCGACAAGTCACCCCAGGTAACGTATACTAATGCCCAACTTGACGGTACACCCATGGGCCCGATCATCTGATAACTTCGGTGAAATCCTAGTATTTTGTCAAGCAACCCCGCCCCAAGATCAGTAGCATGATGAAATTAGAATGGGATAGAGCTACTTTGAAGATTCAAAAGAATTAAGACTCTTTGTTGCACTCGCTGTCTAACAGCCTGCGGAACAGAATTTTTGCCAAATGCACTTTCGGATTCGATTGTGTATCAGGGATCATTGCATCCAGGTTTGCGAATCATGGAGGTTGCTTGATGCCCAACATTTCTATGAGAGTGATATAGTAGCATTCATCGCGTGTGCTGGAATCCAGAGGCTCATTGGTAGCGACTCTAATCCAAGTCTTGCTGTGTAGCCAAGCCACGAATCATGATGGACAGAATTCCCATGTCTAACTTCAGATGACAGGGACAAGACAGGATGGTGGTCTTAGTCCCCACTAAAACTCTGAGGGATCATCGCATCAATCACTTGGAGAGATATCTTGTTACTAGTATTAATCTTGCTCATGAAGATTATCTGCCAGATGGAATCAAGTGGGAAAAGGCTTGATCGTTCGGAAGGCGCCTCAGTTGGAAGTGTATTCCAGGCGTCGTCAATGTCCTTACGCCTTGAATAATTCCGAAAGCGCGGATTGATTCTTAGTCGGCCAAGGATCCTTCAACCTACGCCAGTTTACGCTGCAGCAGCAATCGATATTATGCGCCACCCAGAGCAATAAAAGTAAAGGCGCTTCGTAAAGTGTCCATCTATATGAGTACCAATGAATCGAATCCGCTCGCGATTACGATCATGGTGTTATTTATATATGGCGCGGGTAACCGAGCGCCTCACGCTCGGTTGCACAGAGTACCCAATCAATATCAGAATAACATGCCTGTGAGCCTGAACGCACAGGATCCCAACGAGAAAAAAATATAACATCCGTGAGTTTATGGAGGTAGTACATAAGTGTCTTGAGCTTGTCCTCCCAGTGCATTCTTCTCCGGCTGCCCTGTCAGGTTTTGACTCTTCCTCAGAATTTCTTAGGCACTTATACAGGATCTGTTTAGACCACAAAGGCCAACCCATCGTAGCCCTGGTATTCTCCTTTGTCTTTGTGGGTATATTCGTCCCAGCAGCTATATCGCCCTGTCATCAAGTAAAGCCAAAGAACAATACCACAAGATTAGAGCTCTTGAAGATGAAGCCGGAAAATTCAGCAACCATTTTTTTATGCTATTCGTTCGTGATGCCATTTCTCTTTGATCTTTCCGGATAAGCATGCTCAACGCCTTGACAGCTATCTCAAGAAAATCGCATCCTTTCTAATCCACATATTAATTGTAATCTCCTCGTTTGGCACAGCATATTTACACTTTATCTTCTATTCCTACCGGCGCTTTACAGAGCACTCCGACGATCTTGATCCTTGCGTACAGAATCCCGTCGATTTATGGTTAGTAGATCTCGATCACATGAAGTGGTGTTGGAAGACGTATAGCTACATATCCGCCGGGACGCTACCGTAAGAGTCTAGCCTGTTCTCGCTGCCCGGAGCTGTAATACAATGCATGCCTCGCACTCAGGCTCATTTTTCCGATGCTCGCTTCAATTGGGCTATCCGTATGTTCCACAACAAGACTACTCGCGACATTAGTACTTCTCGCTGGCATAATGAGCCTCGCAATAACTGCCCTGTATGAAGCAAATGTCGGCGTTCTAAGGAGAGAGTATACTGCTCGTCTTTGGATAGAAGTGCGTAAATTCTTCATCTACCCAATACTCAATTTCTGACTGTCCAACCAAAGGCTTCAGCCGAAACATGGGCCCAATCACCAATCAAGAAATTCTGGATATTCATATCACTCCCGACATTCAACTTCGCCCTATATTTTACTCTGCTGCTTGCCTTGATTATTTTACCTGTATGGGAGATCATTTTGAGCAGCGGTCCTCAAGGGGGATCTACTAGCAGTCAAAGTGACCTCGGTGTTTGCCCGACTAGGAGGCTGCAAATCTTTGGATCCATCATCTTAGCATTCTTGTTGGTCTCTGTAGCTTATTTAATCTTTGTAGTCTTCATTTTTTTCATACTCGGCCGGCGCTCGACGAAACGAGTGCAAGCCTGAATATCCGAACTTTGCTTTCATTAGCTATTTATAGATTGAGACTATATTTAGCGGTACGCATACACAATGCCATTTTGATTACCACCTACCTCACTACTTCCCAGCGTGTCTCAAGGCTTCATTTATACATCAGTGCAAGCCATGCGCCTGATCCGCGCGAGCCCAGGAAGTTTTCTAGGGACTGAATGTTCGTATTACTATTGTGTCGGCTTTGCACTGACAAACGGTCTTTCATTCCCACAGAAGGCGTCGCCGGAGCAGCACCATCCAGCAATATCATGCCAAATTTGAAAAGGTCATGCCATCACATAATCTAATGGTTATAAAATATCTGGAGAGGAGGATAGTGTGTATAATCGTAGCAGTACCGTATGTCAAAACTAATCACCTACATGTAAACCAAAAAAATAATCATCATACAACTCCTCTACAACAAACTGGCCTCAAGCCAGATAAATTAGAAATGGAGTGAAAACATGTGTGTGTGAGGGAATAGTACATATGAAGGTCGAAAACAAAGCGTATTAAAAAGCGTCACTGGTGGAAAACATAACACGACAAAACGAATCAAGCGAAAAACAAAACAAGGTGGTGCGAATGGTGAAGTAAAAAGGCAAATGCGAAGAACGAGGGAAGGCAAAGAATCCCAACCGTAGTATGTATAAGCAGCAGAAACGTCCAAGGCTGCTATTAATCGAACACATCATCGTCATCCAATGTTGGCATGACACAGATATCACAATCTCCATCGGCATCTTCGTCAGCCCAGTCGTCCATAGGTGTCGAGCCATAGCATCATTGCGGGTGTCCCTTCCATCTCTATTTTTCCTTGAAGAACTTCACGAGTTCATCGGTCACAATCCTCGAGTGTGTAGTAATGACATCGTGTCCTGCGTCTTCCACGTTGACTAAACGTGCCGACTTTTTTGTTTTCTCTGGTAAAAGCTCAATAATCCGGGGTGAGTATTTTGGTTGTACTGTGGTATCCTTCGTCCCCTACAATACGAGGAGGTATCAGTAACCAAGCTTGATAAGACGTTGAAGGAGGTTTACGCACATGTATCAATAAGACTTTCTTTCCTTCGAATCCACTCGATGCAAACATTGCTGCCTGCCCTCTGATCGGACCATCCCTTAACGAGGAAGATATCGCCGCGTTATAGCCCGGTAGATGAGCGGACTGAACTCGGACAATCTGAATCGATGATCTCGTCAGATAAATCGTGTAAGCGTATGACCCCAAGGCTAAATTACCTCGACAATAGGATCAACTTCATCTCCGGGTTTCGTACTTGAGTTAGTCAAATGTTGAAGATATTTCTGAACAGAACCACAGCACAATGAGCACACATAAAACGTGATGATAAGTACAGAAATAATACGTACTCGGAAGGGCACGCTCGAAGCTAAAGTTTGCACAAGAGGCGAGGACATAAATTTGGCCGTACGAGAGATATCCCCATTCTGGAAATATGAAAGAGTATGAATAATGAATAATGAGTCGCGAGGCCGCTGACCCCGGATGAAATAGGGCGTTCTCGTACCTCAACAAGACCAGCCGAAGCAATCAAGACAACCTTGTCGTCAACGAGTTCGGGAAAATGTGCAGTAAATGCAGCTGCTACACCGCCACCCTATGAAATAATACCATCGAACACGCATGTCCGGGCGTCATTGTTTAGTGTCAAGTTGCTTCGGTGAAAAGGAATGCCGGACGCACCATCGACACGCCTACGATAATGGCTTTATCCCACTTTAGGTGTTGCATGAGGAGGGCGAGTTGGGTTGAGAACAGGCCAGGGTGATATGTCGTTTGAGGGGCATCCGAGTATCCCCTACCGTATAGATCTGTATTTTGAGTTTGAGGTCGATGGCCTGACTTTAGACATGGTGGTATGACGGACCGTATAGTAGTACACGATAGCCTTTTGCTGCCAGACGCGGTGCGACATCTTTCCAAACGATTGCGGGTATCGATAGACCATGAATTAGAACAACCTATACAACAAAAAGCTTTAGGGTTATTCCCAGTATTAGCGCCGAAATACACACCTTCTTCCCCTTCTCCGGTCCCATAATCCAGTATCTCATTCTCCCATACGGAAACTCGACATATGCTCCGCCTTCATAGAAGTCTTCGGGGTAAATCTGCCAAGATTTCGCGCTTGGTGGTAGACTTGCAAGTGATGGATGTACATTGAGTGCTTCTGGAGGGTTTGGAAACGCCGCAAGTAAATATGATGCAAAAATTAATGGAGGTATTAGGAGAAGAGAGAAAGTCAGGCAATGATAGTATGGGCCCGAGACCATAGTGGGCGACGAGGACGTGGAAGAAGACCGCTCAGGTGCCATAGGACGAATGACAGAATTAGGCTGAGGTGATCACGTGGTGCCCAGGGTTTTGTTGTTCAAAACACGCGCAAGCACTTAACAGTGAGCATCGTGTCCGCTGCGGTATTTAAAAATTTCTTCGAATCCAGCTCATGTCTTTCTCCTATTCGTCGACGAAGGTTTCCTTTACTCGCTGATCAATTGAAATGTCTCCTTATCAGCTGTCTGCTCTCCCTATCAGACGTGTCCGTTGAATAAGCTCTGGCCTGTGGGAATTTCCAAGGACTGCCATATGCCCCTGTTGCGTCATAGACTTTTGCCGTCCACTTTTGTCGGCTCTGAATGTTCGCCACCGACATGATCACCAACCTCACCCGTTTTCACCCGTAATGTTGAGTCGCCAGAGGGCAGATGCCGGCGAGAACTCGAGATGGCAATGTCAAGCGTTGAGCGCTTTAAAACTCACGATTATTTTTGTTGATAATTGAGTTCTCGTGCCGCACCGACATCAGTGCGCTATGTATATCTTCACCATGTGGTATGTACATAGAAGGACACGTTGATTATCATTCAGCCTAGAATAGCATTTTAACGAGTTCCCCGACCTTGTCGCTGGCAGGATAGCTACTGGCCCCTAGTTCTTCTCAGAAGATACAGAAGATAAGTTATGATCTTGCACACCTATTTACCAGGCTCAATGACCGCTACACGACGCCCATTCGTCAGGTATGGTTAGGAGCAATTTTCCCAATCATTTCTTCCGTAGGTCATCCATGAAACACAAACCTGTGCTCGATAATACCGACACCGGAGAAACCAGTTGTCGACTTGTTTGTCGAGTTTAATGCCGGATACCTCGCGGACACCGCAATGACCTCACCGTTGATAAGAAATCCTCTCATCACTTGCACGGTTAATGTATAAAAATATTGCCTCGTGTGCATAGTGTCCACTATATCGGTACCCCTCACATAAATACATTTAAACCGTAAACAAACGCAAGAGGCTTCGATTTGTTGAGGCCATAGACCATTCAAGCCATCTTAGCTCACGATAAACCTAACAGCGAACACTTGACCAGGTCAAGAACCGAAATACCTCCTTATCTTGTATTCATGCTGTTCAAGCTTGAGCGCTAGCAGACACCAATATAGACTGAACCTTGTTGACTTGTCCGGTTCGTGGGTAAAATTTGCCTAAGCATCCGGGCGTTACGAAAGCACCCCAAAACTCTCATCTAAAGAAGAAAGGGAAGGGAGCCAGTGGAGCTTGTTGATCAGTTAGCCATGTTTGAGTTTGTTGGGCTAAATGGCGAGGCGTTCATTTAGCGGTACGATTGAGCTAATCGTGGGCTCTAGAGCGCTAGGATTCATCCGTCGAAACTCTCATGGCTGCAGAAGGGAATGGGTCTCGTGAGATGTAGATGAGTTTGACTGCAGGAACAATGACGAAGTTGAGTATCAAAGAAGATCTAATCAGGCAACATAACGTCAGCCGATGCGGCATCGGAAATAACACCTCCGCTGGATCTCCGATCAACTGCCTCAGATTGGCAGCCACAGACGAATATATAACGACGGACTGACTCTACCATGCTATTCTCTGTCCACCTGGATACTTCCGCCTGCGGTATTCGCTGCTCCTTTCTACTTCCTTTCTGGCCCGCATTTCTCTCCGGTCAACCCTATGCACCATGGTGCCTGTCACCTCCCAAGCACCTAGCTCGAGTGAGATTCTGAAAGACCAACTCTACCTTGGAAAGTGCGTGTCATTTGTTCAGAAAATTCGTTTGAATTGGACCCTCAGTCAACGGCATTCTTTCAGCTTTGCAGCGGCACAATCTCCCGAGCACAGGAAGAAACTCGCAATCACCCACCTTCTCTCCGTGTGCAACGAATGCCCATTGTCTTCGAGTGGGCCAACGGGGCTCGCACATCTTCAAATCACTGTAGAAGATACCGAGTACTCAGACCTGTTGATTCACCTACCCAAGACGTCCCGATTCATCCAGGAGGCTCTGCAGGAGGGAGGAAGAGTGTTGGTTCATTGTGTGATGGGTGTGTCGAGGAGTACGACAGTAGTAGCAGCCTTCCGTGAGTCTTTTGTTCATATCTCACCCAGCGTCTAGCCTCTCATCCATTCTCAAGTCATGAAGCACCGGAAAATGGATGCTCGGTCTGCGTTGCGCTACATCAAGCAGCGTGAGTATATCAGTCAAATGTTTTTCACTGAGCTCCACAGTGACGTTCTTCTGGCTGCTAGGTCGACCTCAGGTTCATCCGAACTATGGCTTCATCAAACAGCTCGACACTTATGCAAAGTGTCAATTTGAACCTTGCTCGACCAATCCGGTGTACCGGTCGTGGAAGAAGCGGCAAGGACAGGATGTCACAGCTTTCCTGAACTCGCTCGTTGATACGGTTTCGATTATACCCCAAAAGTTGCTTCTTAATAGGTGAATCGTTAACGCCCATAAAACTGCTTCTAGTCACCGGCGACTCACTTTGTCCCATTTGACCTTTCTCTTGCCTCTCTCTGTGACCCCGAATGGTTCTTTCCACAGCGACTTTCCAGAAGATACCCGACAGGCCGAATCTCTCCTCGCTGACCTCGGAATCACTCATGTTCTTTCCGTCTCACCTGCTGAGATCCCGCAATCAGTCCTTGCGGCTGTCCTCAAATCACCAAGTCATTATCATCACGTTGATGTGAGGAACAACGCCAAGGAGGACCTGTTACTTGCACTTCCCGGTGCAGTATCGTTCTTGGAACAAGCCATGCGCGATGGTCTGGTCCTCGTGCATTCTCAAATGGAGGCCCGAGCATGTACGGTTGCGTGCGCTTCTTGTGCGTATTTGTTCAAATTTTCCTGTCCACAGAACACCCTGACGTCAGTCTCTGTTCATTTGATTGTCGTCAGTAATGAAGCAGCGGTGCCTCGCTCCGGATGAGGCGTTCTCAACTATTGAGGATGCTTTACCGCTTTTCAATCCCACTGTCAACTTTTCCCGGAATCTGGAGCTGTATGATGCTTGTGGTTATCAGCCCACGAGGAATCATCCAGTTGTACGCGAATGGCTGGCTTCTGATAGGCCAGAGAACCGGCTTAATCATTCCCGGACCGTCGAGGCGCCTACCAGCTATCCGAGACGTCCTTCTGGCAGTATCATCAGTTCTTCGACTCCTCAAGCACTCACATCCTTATCCGGCATTAAAACATCCTCCTTCCATCCTTCTGCAGCACCAGTGACCGTCGTACCTACCCCATCCTCACATCCGGTTATGACCCGCCGCAAATCACCTTCTTATGCGTCCTCAAGCTCCTTCAGCACTGCTCAGCATCCTCACAGCGTCACGAGTTCAGCGGAGATGGATTTGGAAGCGAGAGCGAAGGATATACTGAGCAATACCGGATTTGACTTGTCCGGGTTTGCGGATACGTTGAAGGATATCGAGAAGACGCAGACTCAGAGAGCTGGGCGGACGAGGGGAAGCTTCACGGTGCAGAAGAGACAGCAGGCGACTGGTTCGCTGCTTTGTTAGGCTTTTTTCGATTTAATTTTTGCATACATACTACGGCGTACTTTTTAGCGTATGATTTCTGTAATTTTCATGTGACATCTCTAAATACCTGTGACGCACTTCTACTTAGCGCCGGTATTCGTTTTACCGTCCCATCATCTCTCTTTCTCCCACAATAGCGCTTACATACCCCGCATTCTAACACCATTGCACTCGCTGTATTTCCCGTCATTGCGACCTTGTTTTAACGCATCTGTTCTGGGTTCTCCATACGCGTCTTCTTCGAGCACCTGAACCATTGATCGACGCGCCAAGTCGGAGCTTCACATCAGAGCCAGCCGGAAATGCCTAGGTCGAGTGGTTCACAATCAAATACAAACCCCTTCTCTCCCCTTGCCTCATCCACATCACGAAGAAAGCGATTCCTCTTTGAGTCTACTGGTCGAATCAAACAACTAACACCGGAATCTAAGCAGTACGTCCTCAACCATCCTTCCCCGATTTGGAACCTATCCAGACCTTAGCAGTTTAGGTTGACCGTTAACTGACCTGGAACAAAATACGCAGATGTCTATATCGATTGGCTTCCTATCGTCCTCCAAAGTTGGGTGTTCAGATACCGAGGTCGAGAAGAGCTGCGGTGTTGGTTGCGTTGTTTGTGGGTAGGAATGGGGATTTGTATGTGTTATTGAGCCGGTGCGTGTTTAGCTTCTCGGTGAGATAAAGCACTGAAAGTTGCTCGGATGATTACAGGAGGTCTGCGACGTTAAGAACGTACGCGGGTGATACGTCTTTGCCTGGTGGGAAGGTCGACCCGGAGGACAAGAATATCGAGGATACTGCGGTGTGTATTCCTTCGTTGTCAATCCTCGCATGAGCTAATACGAGTCGATGTAGAGGCGAGAAGCATTCGAAGAGGTGAAGCCCAAGCCCCTATCTAAAACCCTCTGCTCTTGATTTACCGACGCAAGTAGATTGGCTTGTCGAGAGACAGACGGAAGGTTCCTCTCTTATGTATTCTAGAACCTTTCCTAGCTGCAGAGCTTGTGGTCACACCGTACGTTTCTTCCATCTTCTAGCTTCCGAATTTAAATTAATCTACTTCAAGTGTAGTGGTGCTAATTCTTGACAACACTCTCCGGGTAAGTGACCAAACCACCCCTCTTTTCCTCCGATATTGACTATCATCATTAGCCAATTCTCAATACGGACGAAGTCGCCTCCCTATTCTCTCACCCACTTGCGTCCTTCCTGAGCACCACTTCTCCCTTCACCGCCTCCGAGCCCGAGACAGTCGAAGTAGACTACCATAAATCGTTCAGCGTAGAATGGAGTGCGCCCCATGGGATGAAACATCCTTTCCTAGTACACCAATTCCTTACTGGACGTGAAGCTGGTGGTATTAAGCCAATATTTGGACTCACAGCGTACGTCCAGCATCTATGCGGGGAGCCAAGCCGAACTAACCTTTGACTTTTCACTTGACAGCGGAATGTTGATCCGAGTAGCGACAATAGGATACGGTCGCGAGCCAGAATTCCAAGTCAATGATCCAACAACGCCTTCATTAGAAAAACGAATAGCGTGGGCGTTATTGAATAGAGCTGTTTTTCGGAAGGCTTGTGAAGAGGAAGGTTTGAGTTTGTCGGTGCCGATGAAGATCTGTGGTGTGACGAGGAGTGAGTTCGAGGGTATGAAGAGAGAGCAGGAGGAGAGAGAGGATGGAGAGAGCAGGGACGGGAGGAGGAGAGGGTCGGTGAGGAGGAGTAATTGGTTGAGGATTTGGAGGGCGAAGTTGTAAGATGGAGATCCTTTAGGTTATGGTAGGTTATCTGGTCTAATGGCTGGGGTTGTCCTTAATGGTATTTGTTAGGCAGTCTGGATAACGTTTGAACTTAATCACTCAATACGATTTATACTGAAAGTCCAGAATGGAACATATAAACATCGTAAAGAAAGACGCTGGCGAATGAGTGTAGTCATAAAAGGTTCAAAGTCTACCGCATCGCAAGTGCGGTAGTCGTTATTTTGCCGTTCTGTCAGTAGCCATCCTTCCCTTTACCACCATCCTTTCCATCATCCTTATCGCAGTCTTTGCCATATTGGACACTGTAACCGCCCTTACCGTCGTCCTTGCATTTATCACCCTCACTATGGTCTTGATGGTCATGGTGACTGCCCTTTCCGCCTCTGCCAGCTTACTCCCCTTTGCCTCCCTTGCCTCTCTTG